>CAJPEV010000150.1:0-170740 GCA_905338385.1 Darwinula stevensoni
CTTCACGATTCCATTCACGAGAACGGATCTTGGCACTGTGCCGAGATCTGCTTGGAATTCGTGCAATGTTGGGACTCATGCCGGACCTTCTTATCTATTCATGGCCAGATTCACTGGGTTGACAGGACCTATTGGTCTTTTTAGGACGTGACATCTGACTCTGTAGTTCCCTCGACACTCGCACCCATCCACCCCATAGGCTCCCGAAATAGCTCAAAACTGAAGTTGTCCCTATTTTGCCCTCGCCTGTGAGGAGCCTGTGAACACTTTCTCTTCAAGCTACACTGAGTTGTTGGAAAACGTGTGTTTCAAGACGCAGATTTGCGTAAAATATTTTTATTTTCTCTCCCGTCCCCAGCAAAGGAGGAGTGATGCAAGAAAGAAACCCCCGTAAACAATGACTCTGAATTCAGGTTCATTTACACCCGTTGCAAAAGTCGACGTCTCGTCCTTTCCGCAATTGATTGTAATATAAACCCCGCAAAACAAGATGGATCCACGTAGACCTCCATCCCCAGGGGATTCTCCAACACCAAATGCACTCGTAAGTTCTTCTTCCTCGGAATGGTAGATAAAAAGCTATTTCGGCAAGACCGAACTGAGTTCTCGGGTCACTTAGGTCCCTGATCCGCTTTTGGGAGACGACTCAGAGATAGGTCATCATGAAGTACGGCACGAAGGGGGAAAAGATTTTCAGGGAGAGGAAATCCGGGTACAGACCCCATTTCCTCCCAGAATGGATACTGTCCACGAGGGTCCCAAGGGTCCCCAGACTCGTCAGGTTGAAGCTGTCGAAAATGTCGGCTCTCCCATCAAAGTTCAAGATCTGGACGAATCGAGTAGTGAAGCTTCGTCGTCTTCTGCCGGACAAGGATCGTCCGGAGGATCATCCGAGTCCACGTCCAGCGAAGGGGAAGACGAGGACGACGACGACTGTCAAGTGTCGTCGTCCTCATCCGCGTCGTCAGAGTCCGAATGTGGGATCCAGAAGAGTCTGTCCGTGCTGAATGCGGCTACCTTGATGCAGGACGTACAGTACTGCCTGGCCTGTCTCGTCAACCGCGGGGTGATTGGCTACGAAGAGCCCATCGGGCACCTCATCCGGGATTATCTGACCATGACTGGGAGGTATCTACTGGAAATCGGCGTCACTCCCACCATGCCTCAGCTGCAAACCTTTCAAGACATGATGAACATGTTCAGCTTCCTCCAAGACGAAACCATGACCATGATGTACCAATGTAGCTCCAAACTCTTTGGCGGCGTCCTTTCGTCGATGGAGTACCTCAGCACCTCGGCTCGAATTGGTCCCGAACCTATTGCACTGGATTCTGCCGACGACTCGGAGCTCTATGCAGCCCTGGAAGATCTCAGTACCTTGCTCCACATTCTTCGCCGATACTGCAACGTCCAGTCGAACGAAGTCCTGCACAAAATCGCGCAGCGCCGCGAGGAAGTTCGGGAAATCATCTTCAAGCGGCAACATCCGAATGAGACCTACATTCCCGAGACCAGTGAAGACGAAGTCCTCAGCGAATCCAGGTCTCACGTCGACGCCGATAAGGACAAAGAAGTCGAGAAAAAGCAAGAAGAGAAAGGGAAAGGAGAGGAATGTGAGGGTAGTGGCGCCCAACTCAATAACCAGGCTACGTCCCGCATCCACAAGGGCAAATCAGTAAAGGAAATGGACGGGGAAGCCGAATCCCAGCAGTTATGCCCCTTACAATCATGCCCAGAGAAACATGATTTTGGGAATGGAGAAGATGCCAATGAAAATCCTCGTAAGAAAGAGGACGAGGAAGACGATAAAAACTTTCAAGTCCCCACCCCGCCCCCTCATCCTACTACAGCTGAAACAGAGAAATCCCACACGGATGAAGGCTGGGAGAGGGAAAGATCCGGTGTGTTAAACGGCGGCAGCTCCCAGACCACGACTGCCCCACTGTCCGACCCCATTGGACATCCATTGGCAGACGACCTCCAGCACGATAGGGATGGGGAGCAAAATATTCAAGCAGGCCAACGCTTCGAGGATGGCTCTGAGGAAGCAGTCGGGACGGCATCCCCCCATCTGGAGACTTCACGGAAGGAGGACGATCGGGAAGAGGAACGTGGAAACCCGTTCCCCCTGTCTTCTTGGTTGGAAGAGAAGGCGGGAGCGGAAAGTGAGGATGATGGGATTCGGGTTGAAGACGATGGAGACCGGAGAGAGCAAGAGCCACATGACGACGAGTCCAGTTCCAGCCAAGGGATCGCTTCCGTGACCCCCGACAAGGTTCCTGGAGATCTTGGGAATGCCCAAACCGACACGTTCTCCTGCCAGAATGGCCCGCTGGAAATACCAGTTGAAACGTCCAATGCTGGAGTCAAAGATTCACCCCCTCGGGGAAACCAAGAAGCAACCCAAGATAGCGCGGATCCTGAATTGGACTACGAGCCCGAGCGTGGAGCAATTGGAGAAGGAAAGGGAGGGAAAACGAGTGAGGCTGCTCAGACGGAGGAAATTCCCAAGAACCGCCTCGTAACTGGAGACCACTTCCGCGACGAGATCGAGAGCGCCTGATGAGCGCCTCTCACGAAAAGAACCAGGGAGTTCCACAAAATCCACAAAGTTTCAGTTCCTTTCTTCTAGATGACGGACTCTCTCAAACGAGACCTGAGTGTCGAATGATTCACCCATTCCTTTCTCGCCCTTTTCATGAATCAGAGCATTTGGAACTCGTGCAATTGCTATTCTCGAAATTCACTGCTTTCGGTCGTTTCCACCGCTTCCATCTAGTGGTTCCAATGCATTTAGACAATGACGTCACTATCACAGTTGATTCTTAGTAGCGTTGATTCTTAGTAGCACCTTTGTCATAACTGCCTGAACGTTTTGGAGCCATTACGGTCCCAGTGTCTTCAATGTTTTCAAACATATACATTGCGGAAAATGACAGAAAATTGTTAGAAGCTCTTGCTCCATGGGTTACCATAGAAAAAAGACCGTTAATTCTCAACGGATTTTTCATAGGCTGAAAGTGTGCTTATAATTACGACTACGTTTCAGAAATTTCCAGAGCAAAGAGGGATGAATGAAATAGAAGAGAAATAGAGGAGCGAAACTAACTGCCGCATCGGTTTGTCATTCTCTCCTGAGGCAAGTGAGACCTAAACCCCACCTGTTTCCGGCGGTCATGTGCCCCGCTTCGGTCTGAGAAATGCTTACGAACGGAGAATCCTCGCTTCGATAAGGTTAACTCCCACGGGAAAGGAGGCTGCCGAACCTAAACTGTCGACAGCTCTTGATCTTTTCTTTTTCTCCATGATGTTGACAGATAGCTTAATTTTTTCTGGAAGTTCAGGAAGAAGATGCCTTCTCGGGACCTTGGGCCTAGTGCATAGGAGGCTTGTAAATGAAGAAAACTGCTAGAAAGAAAAAGAAGGAAATTAAGTTTGAGAAAGGCGGACGTGTGACCTGCTCTGAATCCCCGCATGGCATGAACGATGGGTGCGATCGGTCATAAATGACTGGGTCGTCTCGAGACCACGCTCTAAATCAGTCTCGCCGATCCATATCGATCATTTCTCGAACATCGTTATCACATGCTCAATCGTCCAGTGAAATCCTCACCGTCTCTCGCTAGTCTCGTTCTCGCTTTGAGCCTTCAAATCTAGATTCGTCACGATGCAACTCTAATCTTTCGTTGTCTCTCTCTAGATCTCGTACAGATTCTTACCGTTTCGACTGAGTCGTCAGCCTTTCTGGCGTGTCGTTTCCTCTCCCTCGTTTCGAAGCTTTTGATTGAATCAATTCATTAAGAATAAAGTGCTTCATTCATTCAGAAGAGGAAAAGGTTAGGAGGTCCATATCTTGTTGGCAGCAGAAACCTCAATCAGCTGCTGACCCAAGCAAGACTCATCTTTGCCTCTCATACTTCCCTCGAAATACGCTCGCCTGAATGAATGAATTGCTTGAGGAATCAAAGTTTTTTTGCTCGAAGGAGAGAGAAGTTGAGATAGAAAAAAAAAGTTTAAACGAAAGGTTTAGACGCCTAAACGAAAGGTTTAGGCGTAGATGCGATAGGACAGTGCGAAAATCCCACGAGACTAACGGAAGGATTTGGAGGAAGAGGCCAATTTCTCAACCTCGATCGGCCGTGGGCTCCCGCGATCAGAGCTTGTCAACGGAGGGAATCCTGCGCAACAGAGTGGGAGGGAGAGAAGCCTTTATAAAAACGGAGGTGTCACCTCGATCCCGCAAGTCTCTACAACACGAACCCACATCAGCTGGACTTCATCTCCGGTGACTCACGTCGACTAAATACTTATCCTGCTCAAACGAGTCCAAGGGTTAGCTCAAAGTTCCTATTTGACAATTTGACATTCTTTCTTTTTATTAATAGTTTTAAATTTAATTTAACCGTTCTGTTTGTGCGGGTGGATTTCGGACTTCTGCCACTTGCTAGATTCCATATTCTGGGGTAAAGACAAGAGTGTGTGGTCCGTCACAAACAATATTGCAAGATAAGCCCTAATTCCTTCTAGTGCATTTTACTGCAAAGAAAAAATCAATTTAATTAAATTTACCCTTGTTTTAGCCCCGCCATCCCAATTACCAAACATTTAGAGAATAGAACTCGTGCCTGGAGATTTCAGAGCACGCGGCATGATTTTAAAATAAAGACAAACAAGTTGATGCCCGTAATTTGGATCGTTTCCAGCATCACGAGATGAAGCGTCATGTGTTGTTTCTGAGCCTGTTCCTGTTCCACTCCTTGGTCGAGCCCGCACATCCAGCTCCTTCTCAGTCCAACAAGGAACTGCGACAGCTCATGAAGGTAACTCTCACGGCTGCCCGACGATGGAGAGATTCCATCGTCGAGGGTTTTTTTCTCTCTCTCTCTTTTTCCTCGGGTGGCGTTTGGCTTTTCCATTTTACATTTTCTTTCCATTTCACTGCTGAACGCTTATTCTGAAAGCACCCGAACTGTACTGAGCATTTTCATCGAAAAAATAATTGTTTTAGATTGCGGCCTCGTGGGAGAATTCCAGCACGTACTGAAATCTCGGTTGAAATATGTTATGTTGCGCTGTTCGATGTAGATTTAAAGGTACATATAAGGTTGTACATCTGAAGGATTTCTACATCGGACGGTTCTATAGACCCGAGAGAGTTAATGACTTATTTCAGAAATGCGAGAGGCCGCTTAGAGAGGACCCTGAACAAGATTCACTTGATCAATTGGAGACGGTAAAACTTTTATAGAACCCATTTTAGCCCATTGGAATACCATTTAAAATGAAATTTTTTCCAGCTAGAAACACCATTTAATTTGACACAGCTACAGGTCCCATATTATAATGAACAATTCCACATTTTACTTTTACATTTTCATTGTACGCTTTCATATTTTCTGGTTTTTACTCGTGTTGGTCATTTCTACTGTTCATCGTCCATGAAATGATATCAATCTCAGCATCAGCCTGATGAATCGCCAGCTTTGTATGCCAATGGGTTAAGAAAAAGTAAGACATTCTCCGTCTTCGATCAGTCCAACAATGCTGGGGGAACGGGTCCCGCGTTCGTTCCCAGTTCCCATGGTTCCTGTATCCAATGTGACAACTTTCATTGTGAGAATGACGTTCCCTTGATCGGGGCGGACTGGCATAGAGATGCTCGGGCTGAGTTTGGATTTTTTTTTAAGAGTAGTCCAGAAGAAAAGAATGTGCAACTTGCCAACATGACTCCAATGGCGCAAGGGTAGCAGGCCAGGAGGCAATGAGATAATGGGTGACATGCACCAGATCCGTTTAGGCTAAACTAATCTCATCTCACAATGGTCCCCTATGGGATTCAGTTTTTACCGAGATAATCTTATTCCTATAGACGCCCATTATGATACCAGATCAGTTTAAAGTTAAACGGATCTGGTACATGTCACCCTTAGAGGTCAGATCACGAGTTCGCAGGTTCAGAGGTTCAGATCCATCCATCCCTACCTGACTTGGTATCGGAAGGGCGAAATGCAGAATGCATGCTCAGTTGGAAGCATTCCAAAGCTAAAAGAATGGTGCAAAAACTTATGGGTTATTGAAAAGTCACGCCCCGTGAGGAGTGGCAACCCTTTTCACAGGAAGCATTTTCGTAAGATAACACCGGGAGATAAAATAACAATCAGGCAGAAATTCACTGGAAAGTAATCGCAGAATAGATCTGCTTTGCGATCGGTGAGTGACAGATAGAACTTCTGTTATTTACTTTCTGAGTACTCCCATAAGGGAACTTTAAATAACCCTGTAGTCCGTAGGTAGAAAGATTGAAATATCACCAGACATGAAAAGACTGGTGTCACGGGCAGAAACTGCTCTTAATACCAGGCTTTTTCCTTCTCACGTCATTATGTATGGGTCTAAGCAATGAATCTTAAGACTGTTCTTTCACCTGTCGTTGCACGATGGCAGTTCAGAAGAAACTGAAAATTATGATCCACGCATACATCGACATTCCTGCACGCATCCATTCATCGGCTCAGCACTAATTCAGCTTGAAGCTGGGCGGGCCATCCAAAGAAAAGAGGCTGGGAAAGCCCAGTCCAGTAGTGGGGCCACTTTCCAATGACCGGAAAGAGGAGGAAGTTGTGTCAGAACGGAAGATTTTGGGAATTGGGAGGAGAGTTCCACACACGGCATTGCCAGATGCGCCATTACGCGAATTCGGCTTGTAGCACTCTCAGCGCTTCCCATGTACAGCCTCCGTCTTTGCATCTCAACAATAGATCGGTCGGCTACTGAAACCGAAAGGAAACTGTAATTGCAATCGATGACATGAGAAGCCGACGAAGCGCTGTACATGCGTATTCAAGTCGAGATCCAGGAAGGTTCATGGTTGCTCAAGCCTTTATCAGAGAGTAAATTTCAAATATCAAAATGTAGCTTAGAAATTCTGTTTTGGGCATAAAATTATTAAAATATAAAAATGAACTTGGTCTGTGTCCCGCTAATATCTTATTCCATGGCAATTCACACAGTGATTTGGTCAAGATTTTATGTGTTCTCATCGAAATGTGGAAGTATACGACAGACAATCTCGCAGACTGACAGACACATACACAGATGGACACAGACTCAAATACAGGATGGGCCTGTAAGAGCCCTCTTTCCCATTCCGATAGGTGGTTCACTAATGAGAGACCTGAAGAGGTACAGCAGGATGAAGCAAGATCTCCGAAGACTATGGCAATCGACCAAACATGTCTATTATTGAATAGTTTGCTCACTATGTTATTCTGTGACTGGCTGCAACCCGTGAAACATTTACGTCTTCCTAATTGAGTTCAATCGACTTTTGTCCCCTAGCAATCGAATGAGACGCACTCCCAGGTATGAGACGAAGAAGGGGGAATACTCCCGTCATCGTAGATCCCCAATTTCCATTTCCCAATTTTCAGTGAGTTCTGCCTCAAAGAATTCTGAAGGGATGACGTTGGAATTGCAAGCAGCCACTTTGCGGCCAGGCCTGCGAAGCTCGATCGAGTTTCGGATCGGGCTCGACTCGTCGACAACAGTCGACCCGTGCGAACCTCCAAAGGACAGGCAGGAGGACAAACGTCGGCTATTATTATATAGATTGTTGAAACTCCTGGGGAATCCTTGGTGAAGGAGAATGAAGAACACATTCCCTGCGAATTAAAATAGATCAGTCGAACCTGCTAGATGGACAATTCTGGCATGCTTTTTAATGCTCCAAGTTAAAGTTGTCTGTTGCTAACATTCGTTAGAAATTAATATATTCATCACCATTCTTAGTTAAGTTCCACATTCAGTTCTCTCTGCCTACTGCCGTTTCTAGTCCATCGGTCGTCAAAAAATAATGAATATTTTAAAGTTAAAAAGGCTCATTACGATTTTTATGAGAGTGCATTATCACATGAGTTGGGACAGGAGTGTGAAGAAACTTGAATCTCAAAGAATACCATCAAAATCTGTCCAGAAAGGACGAATTTATTAGACCTGTTGACGGCCACAAAGATAATCAGATAGACAGGGATCTAAATTACAAATTTATTTTTCTTGGATACCTTCGTGCAATTCGCAGGATGTTTCCGTCCGCAAAATTATGGCAAAATGGCTCTCGTATAATATGTTTCCATTTTCGACCCTGCCGATGTAATAAAGAGTTACGAGTATTGCTCGAACGAAAACCGAAAGGTTGGACGATGTGAAGAAGCACGTTGGGATTCCAGATTGCTTTCAGACTTGAGTGACATAAGAACAACGGTCGGTGATTAACTAGTTGGACTCCCGGGAGCAGTACAATCAATTGTTCTGGCATGGACATAAAAAAAACAATAGCCTGCCTTTCAAACTTGTAATGGAAGAGTACCTGGTAAATCGGAGGGTGAATAATGGGTAAGGACTATGGCGGAGGAGGCGAAAATTCCTTGTAAGAGTTTAGAATCTTTCCCGGATACTCTGCATTCCGATCGTGGCCACTTTCGTTTTGCATGGCCTTCGAAGGGCGGGAATGGCTTTGGGTCAACGGCTCGTATCACAATGCCTATCCTACTAATAAAACGGGGCGTTATTCTTTCATGCAAACGATGTAACAAATCGACACCGCCCGTGGATATTTCGGCAACTCGTCACAACGCCCACGAAACACTAGATACCGTCGAAGATCTGACACAAGGACGAAAGCTCAAATTTGAATTCTTCAGGAAATCAAGAATTCATATTTTTTAAGCTAGAAAAGAAGTAGAAGTGAGGAATTTTGACACTTCCCCATGGATCCGAGCCTCTCGGCCAACTCAGCCCTCCAAAATATTGCGGAATCGCATATTCGCCCCTTTTGCCAAATCATCGACGATCACGATGGGATGAAAGTTCATCTTTAAGCAAAGACTTCCTCTATAACGGCTCGTGAAATGTATATGTATTTCCTCGGAGATTCCGAGAAAATGGATCCGTTCCTCTCGACCCGTGAATCGTTCCACTGCGAGTTCTCGATTCCCCAGGAAATCATTGGGGAAGATCGCGAAGGCACGCATTTTGCATTCCCCCGTCGTTTCAGGTGCTGATCACGTACTTGAGGGAGAAGCTGCAGTTCCTGGGTCCGTTCCCTCGACCGCCCGCAGAGGGCACGGAAATCGTCCAGCCCGCTTCCCCCGACTTCGAGGATCCAGACAAGATGGACTTCCACGAGAACGACAAGAGGCAGTTCGACGACTACGGCCACATGAGATTCGGGAAGCGAGCCGACTTCGACGAATACGGCCACAGCCGATTCGGCAGGAGTGCCCGATAGGAACCTCCTCCTAGGCGTCTCGTCTCGTCTCGTGTCCCGCCGAGGGAACACCGATGGTAATTCTGGCTGGACCTCCGTGTTCCTCTCGGGATCTCAAGACGGACTCGCTCCTCGTGTTGGATGTTGCCGCTACTCGGTGCCATCGGTTGGATTAAAAAAAAAACTTCCGAATGGGACGCATGCTGTATTCTTCTTCCGTTCACAAACACATTCCTTCACTTCTTCCGCGGGTCTTTTGAAGTACATTGGGAATTTATTCAGGGTATATTTTTCTTTAACGCAGGATTCCAAGGGCACACATTATGATAAATCATAAGAGTTTGAAAATAACCTGCTACAGGCATGCAGATACCGTCGCTTGCTTTTCTCCGTTACATCGGCAAGATGTAAATTTATACTTACGTGAAATCAGCAGGATTTCATTCTTTCCGCAAAGAAACGCCTTCGTATAAGAAGCAGGGCCTCAGCCACGACGAATTCGTGTGCAAAGGCACGTACGAAAGCGATTGCTCTATCTATAGGCCTTTGGAAATATATATCCGAACACGTCACTGCAGCCGAGAAACCATACATAGAACACGATGTAGGGAAACAATTTGTTAGAGGGATCTAGCCTGGGTCTTGCGTTGAAGGAAGCTGGAGTGATGACATCGGCTATGGCGAGGCGGAAAGGGGCGAAAGGGGAAAAGAGACAAGGGGGAAAAGAGGGAAACGGCGAGGAAGAAAAGGGACGAAAGCTGATCAGCGAAGGAACCTTCTCCAGGAAGCAGACGCAGTCACGTTTGTCTGTTTCGGTCGCAGGCTTTCTCGCCTCAGTTTCATATCCTGGTAGAGTCGAAGAGATAAAATCACTCGATGGGAAAAAGAAAAAGGAAGGGGTGGCAGGATTCGGGAGGTTTTACCTTGGTATACTGATCGTGCCAGGCGATGAAATCCTCGTTGCCTTCGTGCCGAATCATGTGATCGGTGTAGTCGGGTCCGACGAGCTCGTCTGCCGTCGAGGCTCGGAGCCCCACTGTCTTGTCGATTATCTACGCCGGGGTGAGAAGCACGCGGGAATGTTTCATCATCCGAATCCGATCCGAGGAAGACCACGAGAAAGAATAAATGGGCCGAAAGTCTGCGACTCAAATCTGAGGCTTATTGAGATCACCGGAAGGCCACAAATTACGCTTGGAAATCTCTTTAGAGTTCTCTCCATTTTCTTCAGTGACGATACCAACAGTCAATTACTTGAACGAATATGGCCAGAAAATGTATATATTCTCCAATTCTGTTAAGAGTTAAATTCTGCTTGTGTGAGCCGCTGCTTGTGTAAAGTATCCCAATGCCAAGGGTGTTTCTTCCAAGGCAGGGCTGTGCAACAATAACCCCAACTGTACCCAATGTGCAACTGATACCGGGGTGAGTCAAAATGTATTTGCCCCTATAAATAATCAACAGATTGCAATCTCATTTCATGTTTGATGGCATAAATCTAATATTTTACCGAATCGAATATTTTACCACATTACTCTTAGAAAAGATGTTCAAGCAGTTGCCTCTGCTGGCCAGTTTCTTTTTTTGTTGTTGTCAGGCCCAGTGCGGCATACTTCCTTGAACAAAGAATTGTCCGGGGTTTCAAACTCATTGATGACGTACTCGATGTCAACCTGTTAACATCGCTGGGTTCTTTGCATAAACCCCTCTTGGACGATTCCCCAAATCGAAAAATCCATTGGAGTGAGATGCAGTGATTCAATGTGGCTGGCCATTCGAATAACCTTCCTACCTGTCCTCGGAGGTTTTGACGAAAAACTGTGGAACACTGCGATAGTGGCGATGGTAGCGTTGTGGTGCCAAAACATTAAACATTTTCTTAAACTGTTCGGTGCAGTTTTAGTAATGGCACAGCAGTTTCGCGTATACACATTGGTAACCTATATTGTGCCTTACCCTGTATTTCGGGAGGATTGACTGTAAAGGTATCAGTTACGATAACAGTATGGAAAGGGGTTGAGAAGGTAATATAACTATTAAACGAACCCGCAGCTATTGAAAAGTAATTATCATTCGGTTACTAAATATATGCTCCACTGTTTGCCTATTTCGAGCAGTATCTATCAGCACACCCTCTATTACGTCGCATATACGAGGTGCAGCCCAAAACTAGCTTCCGTTGCCATCTAGCGAGAATACGGTAAATGTTATAGTACTGCTGGTGCCATTTTCTTTTCTCTTTATCTATAAGCTGTGTGTAGTGCAAGTTTCAGCCTGTTGCAACTTGTTCTAGGGGCGTAACAGTCAGTTGTGTGAGACCTATTTTTGATACTGTTTTTGATACATAAACTGGCACCATGCAAATTCATGCTTCATCAGGACAACGCGCCGCCACACAGAGCCAGCGTTGTGATAGTGTTTTTGATGGAAAATGCATCGAAATCATTTGGCGCCCTCGCACTTCTTGCTGTTCGAACTCTCAAAGATTCTCTGCGAGGAACTCATCACTCAAGAACAGCAATGAGGACAACAATTTACCAGTGGTCAAATCATGTCCCTAAAGTCTCGTTCAACTAATGTTGCCAAAACTGGGTAAAGCGGTGGCATCTGTGTCTGGAGAAAGCTGATGACTACGGTGGAAAATGGACTGAATTTGGATGTGATGCAGCAAGTAATACAATTGATAGGCTAAAACAGAGGCTAATTTTGGACTGCTCCTCGTACATATGTAGATATATGAACCCTAGGGATGGGGAACCCCAGGCTGGATGGGAATTCTTTATCACTCCTTTAGTAAAATTTTCAAACGTTGTGAGATTCATCTGCAGTCTGCATGCGCCCTTTGAAAGGTAATTTGAAATCTCAAATATATTTATTGATACATATGGCTGTATTTCCTTTGCTGTGTCTTCATTGTGGACGCATCAGCAAGTACTTTCCGATCAACTCAATCTATCCTGGAAGGAAATGTGCTCCCAGAGGCCTTCCACGACGGGAACATGTGCAAGTAAAAAGCCTGTTCCTGACTTATTCGAGGCTGATAGGCGCATAAAGATTTGTGAAATTGCGGCCCAAATGATCATTGGACACGACACGATACACAAGATCGTACATGACAACCTTGAGTATTCGATACTGCATGTGTGACCACTTGAATAAACTTGCTGGCACTGGTGTTCAATAACATTATACAGCACGCACTCGGACCTCCATTTGGGGAACGAGTGAGTAGTCCTGAGATGATGAAAGATAAAGGGGGGGGGGAGAAATTAAATAAAAGAGGTATGACAGAGGAGAGACAGACGATAAGGAGGATGATGGATGAGATCGCACTCCAGGCGATGATGGATACAACTGCCAGGAGTTGGAGACCCAATAGAGTAAAATCGCCGCTGCGAAAGAGACCTGCTCTCCCCTTCGTGTATCCCACCAACTTGTCTCTCTCCGGGAAGAGTCCCGCCACGATGAGACCCCTTCGAGCAAAACCGGACACGTCACCCTCGCAGACGAGTCGACGCCTCCCGGCCGTCGTTCAAGATGTCATGAGGACACCCCCAATTCGAGACGTTTCTCTTACCAGATCCCGGCGACGCCGTGGACTGCAACGCAATGGACGGGATCGTCCAATCTCAGTCGGTCGATGAGAGGAACGGCGAAAAGCGTGAGGGTCGTTCCCATTCCCCCGATCAGGATTGCTTCCCACGGATGGACCAAAGGACTAGCCGCCGATATCGACACCAACGACGCCAATATTCCGTCCACCAAGTCGTAGATGTCATACATTCCCTTCCGTCGAATGAAACTACGACAAACGAAGCAATTGAGCGCACTGGAGTCAGACAAAGGCCGCACGAATTACGACAATCCCGGTAAACATGCACGCAAAAGCGAGAGTATGAAATCACAATTCTGAGGAACTGCGATTTCGCACAGTGCTGATCCCTCAGTTCATTTAGGCGAATCGGCGGCGAAAGCACATGATGTTACACAGAAGAGTCTGTGTAACATCATGTGTAGAGTTGTTACACGACAAGTGAGTCTCGACGATTATAATTGTAATCCTCACCTGACAGCCATGGCCATGAATCCACCGCCCATCGAGGACATTATTGTCGTCACGGATGCTCTGAAATTAGGTCAATGACACTCATGAGGATATCATTTCGAAAAAAAAGCACTCGTCATCGGCTCGAACAATCTGAGGCAGGAGGAGGGCAAATGTAAAATTGAGATTTAAAAAAAGAAGCAAGGTGAAGTAAAGCACTCAGAATTTCTGTTCTCCGCCTAAATCTGTTTATATATGTAATAAAAGTACATCTTCGTGCAAGTTATTACCTGAGTTAAAACACTCGTGCAAGTCAGATTAGACAAATTTTACTTGCTTTTCCCACTTCCAGCTGCTCTTGTGTGACCGACGTTAATAAATAGGCAGAGATGTGATTGGAATCTCTCTCTGTCCCGCGTAAGTCCTGGGTAAGTAGAGTTCATGTACAAGCGTTTACATTATGGGATAGGATGGTTTCCCGAATTTCAGTTTGTATATGAGGTAATCTGACAATCTACTTCCTCTTACCGCGAGAAAAATGATTCAAATTGTACCAGCGCCAAATCTCTTTTTTTCCCCTTCTTTTTTTTTAAGTAGAGATTCTGGTACACCCTCCCATGAAGTTAGTATTTACCGCGGAAGCCTTGTGAACTTTATTGAAGTGAGGGTAGCGCCTGAATATCTCCACAGCCTCCAAAGAGTTTTGGAGACGCTTTTGGGACAGTCTCTTGGCTCGCTGTAAGAGTTATTTGCTTGGCATGTCATACAGAGCAGAGTTCTTCAACCACCGATCCGCTCGGATCGGCATTCCCATGTTGATGACGTGAAAGTTAAGAACCACTTTTTAAGAGGATGAACATGAAATCCTCCAAGGTTAGCCAATATGATTTTGGAGCATTCGAAAGAAATTGAGGCTGGGCATACTAGAATGTTATCTTAGTTGAAGTCAACCACCAAGTTCAATTGGAGAGTGGTCAGTCGTAGTTGTAATTCAGATGGAGTTTCAACTTGGCAACCAAATTTTTAGATGAAGACGTTTCTCTTTCTTTCGCAAATGGGTGAGTAGAAGAGTGACGTTGGCGTACTTGCAAGCGTATTTCCATTTGTTCCCGGAGATGCCAAACGTGCTGCCGGCGTTGAACCCCAGCCACCCCCACCACAGCATGAAGAGACCCATGAGAGTATTGGTGGGGTTCCCCATCGGCAAAGGCCCGTAGCCGTGCTCGTACCTTCCGATCCGCGGTCCGAGCATCCACGTCCCCACCATACCGGCGATCTGTGAGCACGAGAATTGGGCGTGACTTCGTATTCGTTTCATCCGAGGAAGGGGCAAGGGACGCACTGCTCCGCTAAGGTGCACGGCGCCGGATCCTCCGATATCCACGACGCCGAGGGTGTTGAGGAACCCTTCCTCTCCCCACACCCAGCCGGCGGGAATGCAATAGACGAGCACGTTGAAGAACGAAAATAAACAGTAAGCGCTGAACTTGCAACGTTCTGCCATCGCACCTGTAAAATCGCAATAAATGATGTATCGTACCAAGGAGGGGGATGGGGGGTGGAGAGGGGATGAACACGGTTGCAAGAATGCGTGGACAAGCTCGTACCAGACACCAAAGTCGTGGATGTCGTCGAGTAGGCAAGTTGAAAAACGTATCTGAAAGAAGAGATGCAAGAATCACACGAAAGAAATCAATCGTCACAGAATTACTCTTCACTTTCCAAGAGAGGAATATAATAGGGTTGGGCTTGATAAGAAAAAATCTTGGCAGGAAAAAACTAGATCTTGTCAAAATCCTTCCCTTTGGGGTGCCGCGGGAGGACATGGTTGGACAGGGGTCTGTTCACGCCAAGTGGTCCTAGGATTTCAGCCAGAAATTTCTCTAAATATGCGAATATTACTTTTGCTACGAAAGTTCATCTTCTCTTTTCCCAGAAGGGATGCATGGAGGAGAATATTACATTGAAAAATGAAAGAATTAGTCATGTTTATTTTATGTTAATCATACCATTCTCAAGATATTCATGATTGTGATGAAACTACAAATCTGGAGAGACTCAATTGTACCGCTGGAACAGATGCCACCATGGGGTTCTCCAATGCATACTGATGATTTCAAATCAGGTCAGGTGTGAGTTGTAGATTTCAATCGTTCACATTTGAATGATACATTCAAAATAACATTAAAAGATCTGTACAGACCTTTCGTTTTAAAATTCATTTTCCGAACATGTCACATCTGACACTTTCTTGTCACATCTGACACAGTCACAAAACAGCCTTACTTTCTTTTCCATGTATTGTGATCCTGGGGAAAGCCTTTAATTAATACTAATTAAAGGCTTTCATTCAAACTATAGAATGAGCATAATACTATGTTATTAGGTTCCACTCTATGACAGAATTTGAAAATTACACTAAGTGACTTAAACTTGAGGTTTCACGAAATGTCACGTGTGACACTTTTCTTTGCACATACAGTAGTTACACCTCTATCAAAAAAGAGTACACAAGATTTTGGATTACGTAATTTTCAGTCACTGCCTAAGGCAAAATGTTGCAACATTTGTATGTTGATTCGTCGTTCATAATATTGTTTAATACATTTTGCATATCAAACATATTACTCCGGATATAACGTCCAACACGGTGGACAGACCCACAGGTAAAATGAGGGGAGAAAAAAACCTAACAAATGAATCAATATTCCCACTTGACTGGGAATTAAAGGGGAGGACATCGTATCAAGACTTGGCAAGAAACGAGATTCAAGAACTTGCCAAGCGTCTTGTTTGAAACTCTACCCTAGAATACCCTGTATAATCCCCTTATCTGGAGTCACTGGAGTCGAAAGGGGACCGGTTTAGTTCCCAAATGAGGACTTCACCGACCTTCTGTTAATTACATGTCATGTCCCTAAAATGAACGGTGATTCCAGACAGGCCCAGCAATAGAGACAAAACATCATATTAATTTTCCGAGATGGAAGATGGTTATCAGTGAACCTACATACTCGTACCCTCCCATCGACCATGACAGGGACTGCCCCTTGCAAAAAAATGACGAGTAAATTTGAACGCAAAATCCAATTTAAATGACATGTCATTTAAATTTAAGTGACTATGTGATTCACATAGTATTGTCATATGTAATTGATATGTTATTTCTGTGGGATTTCCCAATCATTTACAGGTGCCAATTTTGCATGGCTCCATGGAAATTCAACGGCGTTTCCATGGTTCTACTCTATGATATTCAATGATTCCATGAATCCAGCAGAATCACAGCAGTCAGATTAATACAATTAAATTGGATTAATGCATATGAGCCCGTCAATTAAGACTCAGCGAGAGAGAGCGAGAGAGGGGCAGAGTAAGGGGGGAAATTCCCCCTTCATCCAGAAGATTTATAAGTACGGAAGCAGACAAGAAATGAGGATCAGTTATGCTGAGAAGGTGGGAGAGGATATGATCCAGCTCATGCTTGACTTGGCCACTTATTCCGTAAATAGAATAGGGAATAGCGGGAGAAGCTCTTGAATCGATCTTCTCTGAAGTGAAATTGAATAAATCTCCTCTGAAGTGAGATTGCATCGATTGAATGTCATACAGGGAAGCTCATTATCGTGAAAGCGACGTTCCGTTTACCTTGTTAGCAATCAGTTGCCGCGTGAAACTCAAGTCAACAGCATAGGCTGCGTTCCGGCACGATCAACAGCAACCGTTCACAGGTAGCGAACTCGATTAAGTAGTTACTGGTATAAAATATATTATCGAGTTTCTTTAGGGAAATTGCAAAGAAGAAGCAAGCCGAAACTAATCACGATTTCAAAGGAAGATCTGCTTTCACCCTGACCAGACCCCTTCTCCACGCTGCTCTCACCGTGTTGGACCTTATATTATTTGAGATAGAAGAAGTATTACTTCTATGAATGAAAGGAGAGATGAAATGACTGGAAGTAGTTCAAAATTAGCTCCCGATGGCCTTTCCAATCTGTGGCGGCTGACTAAAGCGATTTCCCTCCGTTTCTCTTAGCATGCGGCAACGGAATCACACTTGAGTTCTTGCGACGACGGATAGATGGAGCACGTGGTCTTCTGCTTCCCATTCGCCTGCTCGTGGCCCTCATTCATTGGAGTGCATCGTTAGCGAGGCTGAATCATGATGCAGTCCGATGTTACCTTGCATCCGAGTGTCTGTGGCAACGGGGACATGGTTGATGAGGTCAGCACCCTGCAGGTTCAAGTGCATATGGAGTGTGTGGAAGTGCATACAGATTCAGCGATATTCATCTTTCATCTCGCCAATTAAGTATTCATGTAAGACCTGTCTGGGATCATCAACGGGACATGAAATATAACCAGCATTGCTTGGCTTTCTGTGAGGCCGTTGCCAGGAGGATCGGCTTATTGCCCAAATATAAGCCGATTCTTCTCCGGCTTTGACGTCTCCGATGATGGCATAACCAGGACACCCAAGATGCACAGGACACATTATTTCAGTCTGCGTGCTTGAACTCAGTCAACGGCCGACAAATCACGTCATTAAGGTAGTAGGGGAGGAAAAATCGACCGTCTGGGATTCAAAATCTGAAAGTAAATGTTGTAGAGGGTCCCTAGGGAGTGCAAAGAGGGATCACACAGTCACCTCCGACCCATAGTTTAGCCAAAAGTCACTGCCAAAGTTGCTGCTAGATGGCCATTCGAAGAGTCGAATTCAAATGCTACAACTCGGAAACCGTTGGCCAGAGGAATCCGCAAATAACGTCTTCGGGAAGCTAAGACAATCTGCTTTCGAATGAGGGGTTTAGATTCAAGCTGACGTAAAAGGATTTGAGGACACGTCCCTCGTAACAGATTTTGGTATAGGAAAGGAAAGGCGCAGCAAAACGATATATTCACAAAAGCCGTCCCCCTAACCGAACATGTGGTGGCACAATCAAGAATTTCACATCACTACTTGAAAGCAAATTCATGATCTTTCATGAATTCGCTTTCAAGAGACCAAATTCAAATTGTTTCATGGAATGATGACGGAGAGGTCAGCCTTTGAGACCTACCAAAATCGTGACCGATGACCCGACTTCATTGCTAGACTCGGACCATCCAAAAAAGAATTAAGGCTGAAAATTTGCTGTTTCGGGCGTAAGTACAATTGTAAGACTCATTGCTGAGGCCGTGTCAAAAAACTTGCGGAGGTTTTGTACCATAGACACACAAGCAAATGAAGGTCCGGTCATGTAGAGGTGGGGGTTGGGGATATCCTAATGGAAACGCTTCCCTTGAATGAACTTTCCGATAAAACCACTCGTGTCTAGCCCTCGTATTTACAAAGGTACGTAAGACTTCTTGGTAGATGTGACAAAGGCCTAACTTAAGCATGGGAGGGAATCCTCGCGAAGGTAGTTCACGTCCGTGCTGTAGAAAACTTACGAAGGTGAAATATTAGGAAAATCCTCTGTGGGTGTTTAATTCTTGATATGTGGGGCCCTGTGCTGTTGTTTAACTCAGATTTGGAGAAACTCATGACCATATAGATGGCAGGTATGGTGATTTTGATTATTTCTCCCTTACGGATTAGGTCTGGGACCCGATGAGTAATTGAGAATGTCGTATGCTAAGGATTGCATCTCCTCTTGAATTGTCATTTTTGTCATGGATATTCGGGTTTCTGACGTCAGAGAAATGTCAACCGATATAACGAGGAATAGTAGTAACTAACGGTGAAACGAGGGCAAGAAAGTAAGGTTTTTCAAAGGATAGAGAATGGGAAATAATGGAGGCTAGCCGTAGCCACTGGAGGCGAAGCCGAAAGTCTCGCAAACGCAATTGGCAGCGTTTTTGTCTCGTCTCTACTGTTATCTGCAAAGCCGGGTCCATTCCTTGCGAGGTCGAACTATTTAATTACGTTGGTGTTGGGTCTTTCTCTGCTGAGAAGGGCTGAAAACGGGCCACGAAGAGGCATTCGCAACATGTGGCCACCCCAATGTTCTCGGACGACAATTATTCGTAAATAACCTGAAATGCTATGATAATTGATGCAAAAAGTCATGATTCACTACGTCTCTTCCTGCTGAGGGGCCTGCAAGCCTCAGTTGTTTTCGCGCAGACGATGTTCAACAACATGCAGTGATGTTCGAAGATGGGATACCATTTTCCAAGAACATTCGAGAACTGGAGAATTTCCTTTAATGGTTGTTCTTGTTATTAATCTCATTTTATTGCCAAAGAATAAAAGCGTATCTTCATCTCTGTGGTCATCCCAAAAGCGGAATTATTACCAACGATCCGGCAACCGTGCAGTGCAATAGGCTTGACATCTAGCAGATCTAGAAATCTTGTGTTTCCCCCATTCTCCACAATAGGGGGGGGGGGGTACGAATTCAATCCGGAAACAGTGAAACTATCAGGATATATATTTCAGGATTACAACATTGAAAACGAATCGGGAGGCATTCAGGCGAAAATGTACTTTGGGGAGGGAGGCGCGTAGACTGTCTGAAAAGTGGGGTTCTGGCGAGTATTTGGGGAGGTAATGTGGTGTTTCAGACATCGATACACTCGGGAGACCACTTGCTATCGACGTGTCAAAAAATATTCTGTGATTTTTCACCAGAGACACCCGATCGGCCGCGCCGATGAAAGCCCGATCAGGTGGAGGCGGGCGGCGGATATCCTACCGAGACGCTCTGCTCGATTGAACTTTCCGAAGGAACTTGAGCATAGATCGCGAACATGAATGTGCCTATGCATTCCAAAGAACCACTTCCATCGATCTATTAGAGAAATTTTCAGAAGTTACGTCTAAAAAACGACTTCGGACGTTTTGGACACCCTTGTTGAATGGGGGGCGAAATATCATTTCGGTTTGAATAAACTTTCTGAGCGAACCACTGACCGCAAGCGACGGGCGAAGTCTCACTGCAGTCTAGAGACTCTTCCCTATCGATTTATCAGCGAACATTTCACGATTTTTGCCTTGACGCCGAGCAAAACAGTAAAAATCACTGAGTATCGTTTTTTGCCCCAATTTCGAGCATATTTTGGTACTATTCTCCAAGGCCCATGAGATTTGGTGTATTAACCGAACAGTCCTCTAAAATTCGACTACTCCCAGTTATATGGCCTTTTGACCTTTGACCTTTTGCGTCAGCTGGAATCTAAACCCCTCATTCGAAAGTAGATTGCCTTAGCTTCCTGAAGACTTTATTTGCGGGTTCCTCTGGCCAACGGCTTCCGAGTTGTAGCGTTTGAATTCGACTCTTCGAATGGCCATCTAGCAGCAACTTTGGCAGTGACTTTTGGCTAAACTATGGGTCGGAGGTGACAAGTCTACATTTATTTTTTAGATTTTGAATCCCAGACGGTCGATTTTTCTTCCACTACTACCTTAATTGCATTTCCTTAAAGAGTTACCCTAACAAAATGTCCACCTCCTCTCCACCTGGTCAAACAACCAGGTGGATGGGGAGTGGATTTGGAACCAGGTGGACGTCCCCCCCGGTGGAAATCCACCTATGCATTCGCGCCTATGTATTTCAAGCCAGGTGGATTTTCCCTCCCGGTGTATTTTTCCCATCCTCAGGTGGAAATAACGCCTAGGGGAATATCCTCCTGGATCCAAATCCACAGGGGGGTGGACGTTTTGTAAGGGTAGTTTGCCGATGCAAGAGCTCGTGCCTAAAAGATCGCAAACATGACATACCATTAGTTCCGATTAGTTCGGTGGGAGATCTATTTGAAGAGAGAACTGTTTGCTGGGCCTTGAGACACTCGTCATCGAAGTCAACAAACACTTCGAAGTTCTTCCGCCATTCAGGTACCGCATGTGCAATTAAATCTGTTTTTGTCGTTTGTTCGTGTCAAGAGCCTTTCGTTTACAGTCAATTACAGTCTGTATTGCGCAAAGGTACCTCATAATGAGGTCCCTTCGGAAAACTCACGTGGTAAATTGAAACCGGCACTAATCTTACGTGTGAAATTTTCCGTTATTTTACTGCACAGATATAGTGCTTGTCAACGTTCTCTTCGAAAGAACTGGCATGGAACTCAAGTATCAAGGGAATTTAATCGTCACAAATATATTCCTCCCAGCATTATGTGACGAGGCTTCGGAGATTGTAGTGACTAGTCACACGATTCTTCATGATTCTAAAAATGCGAAAGTGGGGTAAATCGTCATTATACGGAGGAGCACGAGGGAGAGGTCTTCAATATTCGTGCTACTCGGTTGTTTTTTTTTTTTTATCGAGCCGCTAGATATTTGACAGGAGGTGCCACGCTATCGAGCAGGAATTTCTCAACTTCACTTTGCTCTCGGGACTTTCGAGTCTGGACCTCCCGTTCCAGCCTGGGTCGCAATTTCGCCGGACGACCCCTACTAACTCGCGACACGAAGACGTTCCAAAAAAAGAAGAAACCTGGAATAGACGAAGCCGGTAGCAGACGATTCCGCGTTGACGAAGAAGTCGCCCATCTTCCCCCACGTCGCGAAGGGATTGGAGCCCGCGGCCGTCCCAAAGCTCAGCGCGTAGCCGAACATCCAATAACTCACTCCTCCCAGGGCCAAATTCGCCCCGTTCTTCACTTGGATGTTGATCTCGTTCTTGCGGGATACGACGCCTGATTCCACCAGACCGTAGCCTGCATGACAAAGAAACGGAATGCCTTTCACTCCAAATACGGTTAGTATAGACCAAGGCCAATGGAGCATCTACAGGTCGTCGATTTGGAATCCCCCTACCATAAGCTTTCGAGTCTTATCAAGCACCTTGAGTCGGTACAAGGGATCCACTTCCACCGCCCAGCTTAAAATCCTGGCTGGAAACAGCTATAATTTCCAGCTGGATCCCAGATGGAAATTCGAATCCATTCCAACTGGGTAGCAGCTGAAGGAAGCGAAGGAAGCAGCAAATCACTTTCTACGAACGAGCAAAACGGGTCATGGAGTCGGCAAGGAGAGCGCGCTTGATGTTATTCATTTTATGGTTTTTGCATCTTAACTATAAAAGGAACGTATAGATCTCTCTAGTGTCTATGAGCATTCGCAGAACACGGGGCAGAAGACTGGATTTACTCGGGACGTGGATGCCATGATGTTGGATCAATGGTTATTCGGGTCTTTTGCTGCTTTCATTCGCGTATCATTGTTCTTTAATGCGAAATCATCGCATTCGTCGCTCGTTCAGAAAGTGGAGGCTTTGTCCTTACTTGTCGATTGCATATCGTTTGTCCTTGTGACACCTGTGCCACTGAGGATATAGTCGACTCTCATTGCTCGAAAGATTGTCCGAACGGCATTAATTCGGCCATCCCATCAATTCAGATAAGAGGAGAGGTTCGGCAGAGACAGTATCCATTTGCGCATTCCGGGCTCCCCCAGGCGTCCAATTGCGCACACCAAGGGTCTCATCTGGAGGAGAACGTAGACCAAATGCGTGCAGCTGATGGTATCCGTCAGCTGCAATGGTTCTCCATGTTTGCACTATTCTATTCGATTTGATATTTTGTGCCTGGGAGGAACTACCGAGTTACTGTTCAGTCCTCTTCAGCGCAAGTCCTTTATCATGAAAGTCATGAAAATCGTAACCGCAGCACTCAGTCAGAAAATGTTCCATGTTTCCTATATGAGATGCCTTCATCCGCGTAACTTCCCCGAAGTCGTTGCCTTTTCAAAGAACGCCCGTATTTGCAGTCGCGATCACATTGGGGAACCGATGCAACTTCTACGGTCTCCTTGCTTTCGGACTGAAACATGGCACTCTGTGCATCGCCGCGAGAAGAAGTTCGACTTTACATGGCGAAACGATCGAAACTCATCGTCGTTCGTTTCCGAAAGGCTCATTTTCACGCAAGCAGGAGGATCCGTTTCCACAACTGGAATTTCCTTTATTCTTTTTAACCAGCCGCACGAGGTGTGCACGAATGAGGATGAGGATATGATTAAGGACACGAAGGGGATCCGCTATTATCTGTTTCAGCCATCAGGGAAAATCGAGAAAACGTGCGCAATTGGAAAGCAATGCTCGGCAGAAATCTCATGAAGCCTGTTAAATTTTCCCGTGTAATCCGGACGCCGTTAATCCGTAGCTCCCGTTCATGTGGACGAATTCTCCAGTCCCGCGGGCCATTCTCCCATTAACCCGGAATTGGAACGCGAATGGATGGAATAAGACAGAAAAATAAAATGTTCCCTGTTTTTACTCTCACCCACGCGCTAGGAAATTGGAAAACTTTTTTTTAGGACAGAAAATTAGGAGCCGGGGAAAGACTCATCTCCATCGATCTTTCCCTCATTCCTGGAATCGGGTAATGGGAATCGCCTCTGACGAAAGCAATTCCCATTCCAGGATTACCCGATTCTATCACCCGATCTGCTAATAGAGAAAATCTCTCTTAGCAGATTTTCTTCCTTCCCGTTCAATGATCCATCCTCGCGATGAGAGCCTCAACAAGTTTCTGACTTTCCTTGTATCGTGAGTTCTGACACCGGAAGAAGTGGACGGACATTGGGCGGATCAACGAAGGAAAAATTGGGATTTCTGCTGTGAGACTGGTCGGAAAAAAAAAACTATTGATTCCCATTCACAAGAGAGGCAGAAAAAAATGAGGGCACTTTGCAATACGTTAGGAGTGCAGCCTCCTTCGCCAGGAAAGGAGAGAAATGAGTGGTCAGGTTTTTCCAATAATTCGGACAAGCCGTTAATTCTGACAAAATTATCTTCCCCCTGGAGTTTGCGTTAAGGAGAGTTCATTGAATACACCCTGGCCGCAATTGAAATTGTAACACTAAGGAGTTAAGCGGTTTTGATCAACTTTGGCCCACGGACAATGTGTAATGAAATCGATTAAAGTTTCAGAGCCTTGTATGATTCTTCACGGAGATTACTCGACAATGCCCTCTGGTTTGGGGCAGATGGGAAGCCCTTCTTCTCGATCTAAGGAGGTGTCCCGAAGAGAAAGAGAAGAGTTTGCTAATGAAATGCAAAATAGAACTCACAATGGAGCCCAAAGATATTGAGGAAAGTTTTGAGGTCATAGGATGCGGTGATACGGAGGAAACTTATCGAACCCCCGAGGAACAGATGAAAAGAGTACCTTCGCTGATGACATTTCTCTAAACTAAAGCAATTAAGATGTATGTCTCCCAATTACCTAACATCACTGATAAGAGCTGAATATTGTGTGCTACTGTCGTAGCGAGCGCTGGCTGGACACGGATGCAGATGACAAGTGACCCCAGCGGATTCTTGCAAAGTCTATCGGGACCTTTCGTTCTCGTCGCCCCATGTTGCCTCATGCCCCCAATTTCATCTCAATTCATTCCATTCAATTCCACATTCGTTCGTTGCCAGTTGGAATGCGTCGACAAGAGGACAAAGCCTTTTCCTCGGGTCGCCGAAACTATCGAATGGCGAGGCTCGAAAAATTGCCTCAAACTACAGGCCTACGTGGTATATGGCGTCGCTGGTCTTTTCCCCGATTGCCCAGCAAAGTTTGAGCTTGACTTCTCCGCATTTCGATGAATTCTCCGAAATCGCGAGAACTCTCAACTCCGGTCAGCAAAGTGACATTTTTCTTTGGATCTTCGATGCATCTTCCAGGTTTAAGCAGAGCATTCAGGAGCAAAGGCCACCAAATCAGATAGAAAACCGGATGAGCCTTTTCGCTCGGAAATTTGGATTCTGTACCATTTCCGAATGCATGTCTTTCGCCGTCGGTCATTTTCAATCAGTTTTAAACTGCTTGGCGTAGGCAACTCGATCTTATTCGGACTTGCTTTCGGCACATGATGGCGATGAAGAGAATTGAGTTGCCTACCGCGTATCCCCGAAACGTGATGAGGCTTCCTTCTCCGGAAAGAGGTTCAATGTGCTGCGGTTCAATATGCTAATAGGAGATATTATAATGTATATTATACACGCAAGGAGTCTACATATTCATGGCGACGGACATATGGGTGGCTTCGAGATTCCTCTCCGAGGCAGACAACAATGAAGCGCCTAATAGAAAAAATATTCACGTAGATGGGGATCAGTGACCGCCTTTCGACGAGAGCCTCTTTTTTTCATCGCCCCTGTGAGTCCCTACCACCCTTAGTCCCTTCCACCATCGAATCCCTAGCCGCATGTCGTCCCGAGCACTTCGCCCGAAAGCCCCGACACCAAACGCACGAGGTGTTTCTTACCCGACTGCATGGTGAAAATGAGGAAGGCACTGGTGAGGATCCAGGTGACGTCATTCCAGGGTCCGTTCTCCTCGGTGTAGATGGGCCCAGCGGGAGTCACGGCTGAATCCAGGGCGCTTCCTCCGGTGGATTCGTTCATGGCATGATCGCTGGATTCATTCATGGCATTACCGCTGGATTCACTTCGATTTGATCCTCGAATGATCACCCGATTCTCTAATTTTCGGATCTTCAAAATTATTTTTGGAACCTATTCACTCTGCTGCCTGCAGTGATGCAAACCACATTACTTTCGATGAGTCTATTTTACCTGACGTAGCTTGCTGTCTACACGGTAAGGAGGAACGCCTTTCTTTTTCTCTACGAAAATTTGGACGCCTCAAACTCAGACACTCACATTTGCGATGGTATTAAAACTAGGGAATGCTGCATTAATGTATTGCTTATATCTGAGGGAACCTCAGAGCGTAAAACATGGAAGAGACGTACGACACCAGAAAAAAGCTGCGGAGCGACTAAGGACTTGTCCCGTCACAGGAGCAGAAAGTAAAGGTAAAATCATACCAACCGCATGACACAGCATAAGGATGTCCATGTGAAGAGTTGACCAGGATTCGACATGCGCACAAAAGCTCGTGCTCTGCTCTGAGCAATGTCTGCCATGTCGTCCTTATGCTGTGCTATGCGGTTGGCGTGAGCTTACCTTGAGACACGAGAGCTCGCGGCTCCATTGCACTCTTTCCTCACCGTGCCGGACTTCAAAGAAGAATGAGGTTGAGATAGAAAAAGATGGAAAGAGAGAAGGGTGATCACGCAGTCCCTCCGCGGATGGGACATTTGCGAGGATGAAAGATTCACGTCTGCTTCCTGCCGTGATCGATAGCGGACTCTTATCCATCTCGCATGGCCAGGCCTCTTGCAAGCCTCTACATCTTTCATGTGGTCAATTAGCTTCGGAATCGGCGATGGGATTCGGATCGAGACATCGTGGCCATCGATCCGCGAAATTCCAACCGTCTCGGTTTATTGCGTATCCGATCTTCATGGCGTTGCTAAATTTTGTGGAAAGTGACGGCGATCCCGCATTCAAAAAGGCAATGCAGATTCTCGCCCGGGAGAATGATGAATTTCTCGTGAGGAAATAACGCAACCATTCTACAGGCGTAAAGAAATCTTCTTCTCCCTTGTACAAAGAATGCGGTACAGTAGGGGAAAGGAATGTTTTAATCATAACTCCTTTCAAGAAGGAATTTTTCCAGTAATCAATAATTTGTATTTCGTCCCCCTGACTGCCTTACAGCTCTGATTCTGCCGAACTCCTCATAAACGTATTCATAACATAACCTAGTTGGAAAGTAAAAACATAGATATCTGGAATTAGAGTCTTGAATCCTTTGTTAAACAAGGAATTCAAAGATACTACTCTTTTACATGGACATGTCCTAGTTCAATGGCAAGGGGGGAGAAAAGTTTTTTTCGACGCCCTCTAGAGCCTTGTACGATTGATATAGTTGACCTTGGAATGATAATGAAAACTTGGACGATATGGCTGCGAGGAGGCACATGAACTCCAATGTTTTTCAAGACCAAAGAAAACTTAATGTCCATCTCCAGTTACTCGCTTTTTTTTTGCTCTTATAGGCGAAACAGGATTGTGGAAACGCGCCGACTTTCTCTGGAAATGGCTAACGGCTGGCCGAAAACATATGGATTCCTAGGAGAATGGGATATCGAGTCCGACATGGAAGACAGCTTTAATTGCCCGTCCTCGGACGGTCTCCAACGGGAAAGTGCGACCGAAACGACGAAACCAGAAGGAACTGAAGGAAACTGCGAATGGAAAACCGAAACACCCGTTTGGAGTTCTCATTTCAACGAGCCGGTGGAATTGAGCCCAGACCCAACGGAGTGCCTGGCTGAAGCGTCATGGACCGACTGCTCGAAATCAGAGAAAGGAGAGACACGGGATGAGAAGCTGGGCATTTCCCCCCCTCAGACATCATACTCACCGCCTCCCAATCCAGGATCCTCGCCACCAAGTTCGGATTTCCCCATTCTCCCGCACTCTTCACCTCCCCTGTCACCATCACCGCCTCCACCTTCGAACACACCTCCATCATCGCCTCCCGCCAAAAGGCAGAAATCAGGAAAGTCAGGCAGTTGGACTGGCCCGTGCAAGAAAATTAGAGCGGAGACCCAGCCAATTCCAACCCTCCTGCCACTGCCTCCAGTACCTTCTCCATCGTCTCCACTACAGGCTCCATTATCGTCCCCAGAACAAGAAACTTCATCAGGTCCGCCTCACACACCTGCTCCCGCGTTCCTATTGCTTCAGTCATCGCCTCCCCACATCCCAGAAATCCTGCAGGAAAGAGCCTCCAAACTTCCTTTACCCAAGTTTATTCCCGTTCCTACTCATCCTCCTCCATCCTCCTTTTCCTCCTCCACCTTTCCCTCCCAGTAAGAATCGTTATCCTTCCTTGAATGATATATTCAACGAATGATTCTTCAATCATCAAATGATTTTAGACTGCTCGTTTTCCATAACTCTTTGCTTTGTCAAAAGTGAATATTAAATTATCTACTTCCACAATCAAAATGATTGAAATTAATGAAGTTTTCCATTTCAATTCCGACGCCCTCATTTCTTGTAGAGTCTCAATTTATGGTAATCGATAGATGCGCAATATACAGCGATGCTGTTGAACCAAGAAATGTTGCTGTCTCGCAGGCGGATGGTCTCCTCCGAGGTTTCTGGCTGGACAGGAGTGCCTGCAGAACAGGCGTCGACAACCAAATCATCATTGAGCTCCCACCTTCCCCCTACGGCAGCTGTTTTCCCTGGGGATACGGAGGAAAACATGCATATCCTCAGCTCGGCAAATTCGCCCTCTTTCCCACATCTCTCTGCTTCGCCGGTCTCTACGTCTGGCATCGACAGGATGCAGTCATCGACCACCCTGACCTTCGCGAACGCTCCCCCTTCGAATGCCCAAACTCAGCCATGCTCGATGGCGATCACTTCCAGTTGTTCAGATGCATCAACGCTGAGCAATAAGGCAAAGGTGTCGCCGAGTGGGACCTCTGCTCCAGACGAGGAAGCAACAGTAACCCTCAACCAGGAAATTATACCATGCTCTACATTTGAAGAGCGCGAGAAAGAAGATGTGAACGAGAGTACTAGCATGACTGTGGACGCCGCCATCCGCTTCCTCGACGAAATCAGCAACAACGAATTCGACGACGACAACTCATTCTTTGCTCAACTTCAACAAGCAGCAGAAGGTGCAGAAAGCAATGAGTCCGAAAACTCTGATGCCACACAAATAGCCCCGACGGAATCAAATTCGACGAGGGATATCGAAGCGAGCACCAACCAGAATTTGATGAAAATTGATGAAGCCGTAACGATGGCATCGGCGCAAACCCAACTGCGTGTTGCTGCAGCAAGTTCTGCCGAGACAGAAACTTCGAAGGCCATTATTGGAATTTCACAAGAGCTCGAAAGGTCGGGAATGCAACGTCCGAAATGCGCAAGGGCCAAGGGACGCTGTCTTCGTCGGAGGCTTCGCCTATGCGATTCGGAGAAAATCATATTGCTGCAGATGTTCGGGACGAAAGTTCGACAACTCATTGGAATGAATGACGACGATCCATCGAATCTGCCAAAAAAGGCGGTCAAGAGGAAGCCAGTTAAAAAGACGGCTTGGCTCGAACAGCTTCCTCAACTGTCAGAAGCCAATAACTCAATTTCGTCCGCATGCATCACGAAAACTCCTCTGGGAAAGGTGGACCCAAACGCTCTCCCCTTAAACGTAGGCCTATCCACTACCGTATCCGCGATTCCACAAGCTTCCCTTCCCGGTCCCTGGACAGAACCGGGGGGAGGCCTCCAGGGCTTCCTGGAGAACCTGTCGTTCTCTGAGATTCCTGATGAACCAACCCAAGAACTGCTGGATGCTGCCACCAACCTCCTCAGCGATGAACCGCTCAGCTGCGACGACTTCCGGGAGTCTGAACAGGTTGATTCTGAGAACATACATCCATCCGAAATCCCAATTGAAAGTCTCTCGGGACTAGCACAAATGACGACTGTAGAGGAATTGACGCCCGAAATAGCAACGGCAACTTGGACCGGCAAGCCTCACAGGCAGGAAAAACCTGCAAAACCGTCGTGGACCCAGATGTCTTGGTCGGCCCCTGCAACAGATAAAAAACTAAATTCCGACGAAATGAAACGGCATTCAGACGAGCCTGTGAGCAAAATCCAGCCTGAAACATTTACAAATAGATCAAGTCCTCTCCCAACTGCAGACGTCAGAAGGCAGAGTATGATGCCGAGCGGGAATGCTCTATACGCTGGGGGCGTTTCCCACACTTTGATGACGAGATCGAAATATTTGCAAACAAGGATGACGCTACCCAGAAAGACTGTCATTCGGGCAGTCAATCTCCAAGCCAACTCCCACCCAACGGCTGAACCCACATCAAATGGTATGTTTCACTCCATCTCATGGGGTTATCGTCCGGTTGATCGCAAATTGTTATGTGACAACGACATTTGAGATTTTTGAGGGGGAAAAAGCGCAAAAGAATTCATGATTGGGATAAGGTGAACAAAGGGCATTTTCTGGAAAAAAAAAATTATCCAGGTCAAGAGAGCAGGGTGCAGGCAAGCATGAACTCGGGGATAAAACAGGAAGAAAGGCGGCGCCAAGAGCAGAGAAGGGGTGAAGAATCAGCCAAGGAGATCCTGGCGATGGCCTTATCCGAGATGAATGCGAAGAGGGGAGCCGGCGCTGAAAGAGGTAAAGGGAAGAAGAAGCACCATTACCAAGTTCCCTTGGCCTTGGCACGCATCTTGGTCGGTGATTCGGGTGCACCGACACGACCTCCTAAAGGAGAAAGTGGTCTAGGGCGAGTCGCTGGTTGTTCCGGCAACGATCGTGCCGGGAGCGGACAGGTTGGACCCTGTGCCTGCGGGAATGCGGATGCCATATCCAAGGAAATCAGGGGAAGCATCGCGGCAGCCCTGACCAAGAGGGGACTCCTCCCGCTTCCATCCTCTGCCATTGAAACCCTGCCACCCTCGCAAAGGCCTCATTCTACTGCAACACCTTTAAATCTCCAGGTGAAGCCGGGTAAGACTACGCGATGTCTTCCCAAGATCGACTCGACCGCGACGAAGGGCAGAGCTGTATCGATGATAGTCAGCGGCAGACCATCTATTTCTGCTGTGACCATCAGGAGCCTTTCCATCCCCAGATTATTCGGCGGCACACAGGTTCTAACCGTTCCTGTAAACGTTCCACCGTCAGCTCTATCGATTCCTATCCATTCGACTGACCCATTGACTTTGGCGAAATTCGGCCAGATAGCAGCTCCATCCTCCGTCCCAAGCAGCAAGAACTGTGCGACTCCATCGAAGGTGATTCTGCACGCTTCCGGGGATTCAAACTTGACAACGTTGGAGACAAGCCACCGCGATCCGACGAATTTTCGCCTCTTCGCTTCAGGGGATGGGACCATGACTAGTATCATCTCGAAGGGAAACGATGGGATGCTGCATTCAATTCCCGTGAACATTGCTCGAACCAACATCGCCAAGCCAAAGAGCCCGTCTCCTGTCGATGGAAATGCAGCCAAAAATGATGTCGGATGAATCGAAGTTGCACAATGAGAACGTCAGAGTAATGAAGTCTGTCAACAGTGGTCTCCACTCCATTCTCCATACCCACCAGAACTCATCTGTTCGAGAAATTCTCCCAGCGAATCGCAGACGGCAACAACCATGAAAATTTTTCCTTGTTTTGAGCGTCTCTAAGTAGGCAGACAAGGCTTTGGCTCGCTAATACTATTCTGGCTTCATCAATCATTCTGTTGACTTATCAAAATTAAGTTCTCCCGCGAAGGATAACAAATCGATGAAAAAATGCAGACAGGGAAGCAGGGAAAGAGAGAGAACATGAATCTCGCGACCCCAGGAACTCTTTATCCGAGATGCGACTTCTCCCTTTCAATCATAGATGTCACTGAGTGCTCGAAGAGGAGCATGGCCGAGAGAGAACAGGTCCAAACATTACACCAAGAACGTTTTCGAAGAGTTGTCAGGTACATGACCCAGCTCCACTGAGGAGTGACATTGAACATCTACAACGCTCGACACGAATGTTGTCGATGCACGGTTATAATTTCCATCATAATAACTTCGAAAGCCGACAAAATGAGAGACAAGATTAGGAGCAAGGCATGAAATATTCTTTATTGATCAGCTTCTAGATAAAATTTAAAATAGAATTTAGTCTTCAGAGCTTAGATATCACATTTTTCAGTCAAAGCGAAGGAGTGCTTCCGGACTAGAACATCAGAAGTCGCAGCATTGAAGGAATCCGGTCTCCAAGAGGTCGCCCAGCTGGAACGCAACGGCTCCGAACCCAGGCGGACATTCCAGGGATCTCCGATGAGGCATTTCCCCTTTTCCATTCACCGCATTATCGTTGATGATGAAGCACGTGACTTCGGACCTGTCCGTGAATTGAACGCGAGAGCAGATGCCCTTCGTCTTCCCATCTTTTGCAGGCGAAAATCCTGGCAAAGAACGAGGGATCACTCATCAATTCACATTCTCATTCGGAAACACGTTTCGGAAGAGCTTCATCTCCGAACCGAATCAACATCATTCTCTTTCCGAATCGGATAGAGGACCATGCTGTTCCGAGATAAGAGGAAGAGGCACTATAAGTCGGAATGGTTACTTACGACTGCAAAGCCATCGACTGGGCACCTTCTTCTGGCCATTACAGTGCCCCGATAAAAGCTGGAAATTACTTCCTCTTTCCTGAAGAACCGATCAGAAAGCCCCTAACCCCATCTTTTTCTTCTTCTTCCCTCTTTCCTTTCGTTCTCGCGTGTCTTAAGGAGGCGAGAGGGAAGATCCGTGATGCAGTAGCCACGGGAAGGGAACATTGTTTCGTAGTTCGTGGAAGCCCCGGGAAGAGGGGGGGGGGGGGAGAAAGATTATAAGTAAAACTTGAATATTTGTGGCAGTAGCCCATATATCCTAATGGAGGGCATAAACTAACTTGTCCATCGTCGGTTGACAAGTAATGGTAAAGCTTTTCCATTCATTGCAAAAATAATTTTTTTTTGTCCATCTCTTCGTAATATGCTATGTTGTGAGCAGCTTGAATTAATTACAAATTAATGGGAACAACCATGGGAACATAATTCGTATTCACGTAAAAGCTGATAACTTTTTGTGAGTGCGAAGATAGAACTTAATATGTTATTCCAACAGATGAAGGAGCAGAAAATGCAGTAGCTTATGCACAAAAATTCAGGCGTCGCAATGGCCTAAATGAGATGATGGGCCTCGGGTACTTGTGGCAAGCATTTCTCACTGTGGAAATTCTATGGTATTTTTTTTTTATCTCACAGGAGTATATAAACCGGGTGAGGCATAAAAAAAACGCGATGCTCTTGAGTGTTTGGCGTTTAACTCAGCAGATAGCAACTAAGTTTTTTTTGTAATTGCTTCAATCAATCCTCCTAAGTACCCCACAAACTTCCAGCATCAATCAACAGTTCTTTACCACACGAGCGATTTAAGAAAAGCAACTTTAATTTTATTTTTTTCGTTCACTGTGACTTTCTTCCTTCTGCACTTGAGAATTTGCCGAACAGAATCACGCTCATGCATCTGGCAATTTGCAGCTGAAACTTTCGCGTCCCCGGATTATCATCTTGAGGAAAAAATAGCTTCTTCCACATACAGTCAACCCTGGATATATCGCCGCCCTCGCTTATCGCCATCTCTTTCCCGAGAACAAAACTTCCCCTCAACATATAATAGACTCGTCCCCGTTATAGAACCACCCTCGCAAGCCGCCATCCGCCAACATCATTTGTACAAATATGCTTTTCCCAACGTAAATCGATCTCGATGATAGTTTTACTTTTTTACCTTTGGTTGAAGACATTGCCCAAAACTTTCGTGCCCATGAGAAGTAATTCTGAAACGAAATCTCCTACCCCTCTCCTCCCAACTCAACAAGAGAAGCAACCAGGATTATGGATCAATTGACGACTCTACGACGCATGTCTCAGTTCGGTATTCTTCCTTTCGGAAAACGACTTCATTCAGTGAGCAAATCTTTGCTTTATACATTTTTTTTTTGCAGACTCGCTTTTGCCTTCAATAATCATGACTCAATTCGTCATTTACCTTCTTTTTTGTACTTTCATATTTAAATTATTCCTGGTTCAACTAAATAAACCTGCTTTTATTTATTTTTATTCAAGTTCTTAGATGGTTATTCCCAGTTCTTCGTTGTTTTCTCCTCTGGCGGATGGTCCACTAAATTGCCCTTTTTTCCGCGCATATTTTGCGCGACGTAGTGCGAAGTTATACGAATTTGATTAAAGTTGAATGATTTAATCGTCGTCATCATCGCCATTATCTGATGCCCCTGACAGTCTATGCTCCAGCTCCTGGGCCTCCCGGACCCCTTCATCGTCATTATATTCATTCTCCTCCTCCTCCTCCTGCATCGCGTGCTGCACATTCTCTTCCGCCTCCCGGCAAGTCTTCGCAAACTTGAGGGCATGGTCATGCGCGACCCTCCCCTGACAAATTGAACCGGGCTTAGAACTTTGAACCAGGATAAACGAATGTCATGGCTGGAGAAGAGGGACGCCTCAGTGATTCCACACCCATGTCACATAGCTCCTACTCACACGGGCTAATGTGGCACTTTAACGAGGGGAGATTTCGATTCACCATCCAAAGAACATGCGCAATGAGGAATTGCGATTTACCCTCTTCAGAGTGAAGTAGCCAGACTCCTTGAATCCAAAATTTCCTTAAGAACCAAATTATGAACTAAAATTGCGCGATAACAACGATCTAAGTGAACTAGGTGATGAACTATGCCAAAAATACCAAAGTCCGCTCTACAAGTACCAGGAAAAGGATGGAGACGGCAGAAAACAGAAACCCATCTGCATACTCGAGACGTGCAAATGGATGTGGAGAGCAGCTTTTGTCTCCAAATCCCTCTTAAGTTCTCTCGCATGAAACTCCTTACCGGACCTGGTACGAGCAGCAAGCGAAGAAAGGAAAATCCCACCCACTTCAAGGCGTTACCTTCGACGGGACTCGGTGACTCTCCACGGCCCCGTCCTCACTGTTCGCATCTCTGGTATTGAGTGCGTCACCGTCGATGAGCCTTGGTTGCTCGACGTAGGAAAACGAATCTAATTAAGGGAGGGCTGGGAAGATTGATCCACCTGACAGATTCTTTTCCTCGGTTTTCCACGCAACTCGCTGCAATTCGGAGGCACGGCAGGGTCGACAGGATGGCGATCCTGCCGTGCCAACTTTTTAATTTAGTGATGAGACTCTGGACGGGAGGAACGAGATATTTGTTAATTGCAAGTATCGAGAAAGGTGCCCTATGCATTGGCGCATGCAGGGGGAGAGGGGTGGGGGGGTCCAACTTCGGTTAGGATGACAACTCAAACTGCCGGGGAAAAGTAACAATCAATACCGAGAATTTTGTTATAGCTTAAAGAGAACGAACCGTGCAGGCTGGGTGAAGGCTCAAATGAAGTGGAACATCGGGTCGAGGGCCGTCATTCCACCCATGAAGTGTTGACCCTTGCAATAATCGATGCGACCTCGACTAGAGTGCGAGGTTTGCCCATATCACCCGACAAAGAAGCATTTTAAAAAAAGCAGGCCTACCACATGAGTGTTTTGTGCTTTTCTCTCCTCGATGGCAGCTGTCACTCCTGCCTACAGTAAGGTGCGCCAGGAAATATGAGCACACGACCAGAAAATTAGTCAAATGCAATTATCTGATTCTCTGGGCTTCTAAAGGACGGGTACACAGCTCATTGAGGAAAGTGACATTCCCTCATTGCCTGCCTGACAGCAGCAATTGGGATAAGGTCAAGCTCGCAGAGTATGAATCATGACACTAGGCGTTGTTTCAGCTCATCTGAAACCTAAATATGCCCGTACACAAGGAGCGGACTCTCAAGAAGTACAATATGCATCAGGGCAGCGGTCCTCAAGCCTCCTCAAAGCAAGCACCCTCCCCCCCCCCCCCCCCCCCTAACTTCCCTACGCCACTGATTTAACCTCAGAGACATCTGATCGCCGTTTTTATCCACTGACCAACACTGCCCTTTTTTTTCCACCAATGACATATGGAAAGCAAGTGTTAAATGATTGTGAGGAATACGAATTCTTCCGCCTTTTGATGAGTACCAAAAGGGAGCCCTTATATTTCGCAAATAACAGGGGTGTCAAACTCAAATCGGTCGGCGGGTCGCATTCCTTACCTTGCAGGTGCCTGCAGGTCGCACCCAAAATTTTGCACAGAAATTTGTTCTAACAGTCAATCCAATCGGAAATTTCAAGAACAGACGGCGGGCCGGATGAAACGAAGTTTAAGGTTTGCAGACTTCCACTGCATGCGCACTTGTTTCCCCCCCCCCCCCCCGAATACGACATAGCGACAGAATACGAGACGGAGAAGGCTGTGCTCGTTTATTGTTTTTTTTTTTTTTTGGGAATGACCACTTAGCAGTTTGGTTACTGACCGAACCGTAGTTCTGAATATCGTCCATTGTTGAAAAGTAAGCTGAGAAGGTGGGCCATTTGTCCACCAGAACGCAGGGACTGTAGAATCGGACATCTCGGATACCAATGCGATCTACGAGCCCATCCCAGAATACGAAACCTTCGTGGTGAAGGACAACACGACGAGACCTACGGCGCTGAACTGCAACGAGAACCCCTCTCTGACCTACTCGGGTGCTTTCGTGTCTGGGATCTTGTGAGTTCGAGTCGACTCTTTTCTCTCGGTTGAACCCTGCGTGAATCACGGTGAGGGACGGCGATCCCTGGATTCCCGTCCGCGTAGGCTAGAAAGGGATGCGGTGCGAGGAATCCGGTGCACCACTGGCAGTCGGGCGATGGCCTTCCCCGTTCGTGTGGATCTGGGAGTTAGCAGTGGAATGGATCTTTGCCTCTCCGAAGACGGCCACGGGGATTGCATCGTTTCTGCCTGCCCTCTCGGCTTCTTCGTCACTGGTAAGACTTGCAAAAGAGGGCTATATCACGAATTTATGCTTGAAGTAACCTGGCACGGGTTGCCCGAGGGATGCTTAGAATCTGTGGCGCAAGCAGGATTTTAGTTGAGGGGGCTCAGCAGCTCATTGTCAAGGAAGTATAATCCGAAACACGTCTTTAGAAGTCTTTTCCTAACTCTTCCAGGGCTTGCAAAAGAGAATAATCCTTCGGGCGATGGATCGTATCGTCCCGCGCCGCCCATCGTCCCATCTGGCCGTATTTAAACCTGAATGCAGCGGTTCTCAAACCGAGATGACGAGACAGGGCCTGGACTTGTCTTTCTCTTTTTTAAATTCATTCTAATATGCGTCCTTTCCGCAATCCTCCTCTGCCGAGTCAAGCCAGATTCAACTGGAGTAGGGGGAAGCTATGAGATTGAGAGAGAGAGAGAGGAGGGAAGGGAGGAAGGAAGGAAGGAAGGAGAGGATTCTTCTGCCGCTTTGTTCCCGTTATAAACGACTGAGATTTTTTTGGCTCGATCTCGGAGTACAGGACTAAATTGAAGTAATCCCCCACTGCCAGCTTAGGAATCCGGCTTTTAGAAATCCTAACGCTCAGTACCTCTGATTGACTTTCGCAAATCGTTCTTGCCTTTCGTTGGCCCGAATAGGCCTGCTTCAATCTAGCTTCCAAGCTTTTTAGGGCCTCCATCCAAGTGCAGGAGAAATACTTGAAAAGACAAGGGGTAGACTCGAAAGAGCTCGGTTCCCCAGGCAGAGCATAATGTCGCAAGAGAGAAGTTACCGGGATCAAGATAGTAATATATAAGCAGGCATGGTCCTTTCCATGAAAATCCCTGTCGAACTAAAAGCATCAAAGAGGATTATTAGCAACTCTCCTTCAGGGCAAGGAAAATCCTCCTATTCGCCTCACTTCATTAGTGGTAAACACTAGTAGATTTCTGCAGAAGCTGCAATGAGGACCAAATATCAAAGGTGATAAGAATGGGCTTTGCGTCGCTATTTTCATGTATTAATTTCATAACTTCTAGAATAATATTATTTCCTAAGGTGACTCCTTTTCCTTTTTCACCCCAGATTTGATCATTTGTGCGCCCAGAAGCAACCCCATCGTTCTCATTAAATTTGGTGATTAATCGTTCAATTCCTATTTGCAATTGAATTGCTGTAATCCATTTTGATGGCATAATGAAACAATTTCTTGTAGGTGGTTCCATTAAAACAGGGATGCGAGCTCATGCCCGGGTACTCTCCTCAGAAGGAACGAAGGCACGCCGCCTATCCAAGGTCGCCGGGGGGGGGGGGGGGGGGGGGGGGGGGGGGGCTTGCTTTGAGGGGGCTTGAGGGCCGCAACAGAACGATTGCGGAAGCTGTTCCCCAGGTACCATTCAATTTAGCAAAATAAAAAATAAAATATATGGCAGTGGTATAGGCGAGTAGGGGTACCTACATTCTAACGATTACCTCCTTGCTACATTTATGCTGAACACAGAAATTGAAGCCTCCCTACATTGCATAACAGAGTGTGTTGTGAGTCGCAGCACCTGCTTTTCTGACGTCTAACTATTGGTTAGGAAACTTCTCTCGACTAAAAACTGGAATTGAGATTGAAACTTAATTGAAACTCTGAAACAGCCCAAAGCTCTAATTACAAATGCAGCAATTTACCTGAATCCACAGGGAGGCGAAAATGAGCGTGAAACTGCGTTCCATATTCACTGGAAAATGAAGAGGGCTAGAAGGGCAATGCATACACGGGGATCTGAGGTTGGGGTATGACTGAAATCCAAATGGAAGGAGGGGGGAAAGACCTTGTCTGGGCATCTGACCTTCATCCCCTGCAGCTATTACCGACGGGAAAAAAAAACTTTCTATAGAGATCGTAGGGAGCGACAAGGGGCAAAGAGCGTTGATTATGTTCCGTGATAAGAGACCGTGCATACCGTGAAGAGTTCTTCCAAGTATCCCTTCCTTCTCTTCGATCGCCTTACGTGTTCGCTAGGGCCCGAGCCAAGGTTTCATGCTTACTCATATGGGCACGCCAATGAAGGATTGCATGGCATGTCCCGTATGGAGGGGGAGGAGAATCACGTCATGGATTACTGGACTCATCCAGGGAGGTTGTCTGTTCTTTTTCTCCTCATGCAACGGCAATGGGGAGCGTGCAATCATTCCGCATGGATGGGATGAACGTTGATAGCTTGATCATTCCCTTTCTCTCACGGCATGTCTCCTTCGTCACTGTGACTGTTAGTCCATTTCCGTTGTGCGCTTGCATCCGCGAACAGACAGGATCCATATGCTAACACGTATCACAACGGTATTGATTTGCATGTCAAAAGAGCCCCTTTCCTTGTCTTACAGGACTTGTCTGTGTCACCTCTCCTCTCACTTCAATGAGCCGATTCATGAATTCAAATCCAGAGCACGAGATGTGGATGAAGGAGGAGAATATGTTGATGATATGCAATTCCTAGAAAAGCGGGCTCCCTTTTTCATTTCGTACTCTGCGGCCCTTCCACGGAGTTGGTATGAAGACTGTCGAGCTAACTCCATTATTCCATTACTTGTAAGGATCAGCCCCTCAATTATGCGGATGTCGAATAATGACGTGGAAGCCCCTGTGAGAAGCCACCCATTACGGGACTGAGAGGTGTGCTTGCTTGAATGAATAATTGAGAGGAAGGAGAGAGAGGGGAAAACTTTAGGCTGGTTACAGGCCAGAGATAACTCCTTTCCTACGCGTTTGATCAAAATCTAGGAAAGGAGGAAACCGATCCCCCAGTGTCTGCCGTCTGTTTTCTCTTCCCCCCTCCCAAAGGAATGCATTGCCAACTGCCAAGATTCAGGGCGATTGATTGAATGCTTCATCCAGAAAAATTGTCATGAGACCATCTCGCTCTTCAATAAGGGGGATTTCAAAACGGAATTCGGCCTTATTCAACGTCAGCAGTGAACCATATGGAGATGAGGAAACGTATATCCCTTGTCATGGTACTTGACGAATCGATTCTCCAATTCATGCCTGTGCCTTACGTAAATTTATACTCCTCCAACAGGCTCTAGGGTTCCATAACCATATTACACGGATCGTATCTTGTGATGGAACCCGTTCTCCTTTTCCGGGCACATCTCCATCGTCATGAAATGGAGACCCACCTGCAATGGGGAACGATTTATGAGGGACAATGAACTGTTTAGGGGGTAAGGAGTGAGTGCGGCTCTTTAGTGGTGATCTCTTTATTACTTCAATGACAGGTGCACATCCACTATTATACAGTCTTCTATTTAGAATCATGGATTATGAGGTGAGAGGTAGCACGATGACCAAGAGGACTGCTACGAAGGAAGGGTGAGTCATCCAAGGATTCCCTTCGACATCTACCATGCGATACAGAACTGACAGGGATGGGTGAGAGTAATGAAACATCACGGTGGGAAGGTACGTGACAGACCTGTTTTCTTTTTTGATAAACATACAATACATGGGAGAGAGGGAGAGAAAAGATCCTCTCGGCATAATGATATATCATTCATATGGTTAAGCGTTTTCATCCGAGCCGATGGCACAAAAGAAGAGATCCCCGTATGACGATTTGACGATTTTTCCCATTCTGCATTTCCAATTTCAGCCATGAATATTGGCAAGAAATCCAGGACTGAAATTTGAGATAGAATCAGGACACCTGGCCACGATCTTCGATACCTCTCTTAACTAGTTGTCGTCCTCTTTGCGGCAAGGATGCAAATGATGAGTTACCGAAGGAATAAAGTGTGAGATGCATCACAGGCTTCCACCCGCACTCGCCAGTCGAGATCAAAATATCCGAAAACGATGCATTTTGTACGGAAGAGAGAAGAGGGATCCCTTTCATGAGATACTAGGCCACATCTGGGAGCTCAGGAAGTTTCTATCATCTGGCATCTGCTGACACACAGGGATATCATATCTGCTGCCTTCTCCTCCGATATCCCCCCTTCATTTGCATTCTTTTTCCATACTTCATGTATGCCGGCTCAGTCATGATAAGTTTTCTCTTCCCCGAAGAGGAAGAAGAAGGGTAGAGAACTTTTCTTCCTGCTTAATTGGGAACTCCAAACAGGCGAAACTTCTTCTTCCACTACAGGGAGAGGTGGGTCCTTGAGAAAATTGTAATCCTGTGACTGATGACGACGACAATTTTGCTTTCTTCAATGAATCCATCACCATTCAATTGGAAGGTTGACTCGTGAATCGGGCATAGGGCTCGTGTCGGAATCGACTCCGGTCTGCCGTCAAGGCTGCTCGCAAGTTCATGGGTCCCCCTCCCCCGGCTTCTAATTCGCCCACTGCACATCAAACAAGAAACCATTACGAGCCCCGAGATGATACGAGAATCTCTGGGTCCAGATGTCACACAAACTCGCTTGGGGCTTGCTGATGGTCCACACTCGGTGGTCTCACCCCGACGTGGCAAGACAATATCGAAGGTACTTACGGCTTTCCGGCGAAGCTGAGGTCAGTCGATTCTCGATCGCTTCCGGAAGAAGTCCTAGATCTCTGTACCCTTCGAAAAGATTGCACCTGTGACGAAAGAAAATGAATCTTCGAGAGATTCAAGTGACATAATCCCCTTCCGAGGGATTGAGGGATCCAATTAGCACGACAAAGAGATGTGATTGCGTTCGCTCATTAAGAATCCCAGTCTGGAATCCCCTGACAAGACTGAAAGCCAAACCAATCCTTACCCTGTCAGGTCGTAGAGGGGAGCTTCGTTCCCACTGGAATCCAAGTTTCCTGGATTTCCGGCTTTACAGGTGAGAAGCGCCAAAAGATTGCGATGATTCGGATTGGGGCGTGTCCCAAAAAGTGCGATGGGATCTGTCCCAGGTCCACTCATCTGACTTAATGCCCGAGTTCCTTGGACCCCACTTCTTAGTCTTCCCAGCATCGTTCTCCTAGCTCCTATTACGACGAAATAGAGACAGAGACAGAAGAAGAAAAATGAAAGTCATTCAGGTAAGGTGGAAAGGTCTAGCCACACTTTCATTTCCTTGTCCGAACATGGAAAAGAAGGGATTTTTCCCAATCAGATGTCCCATTCCGAGTCCCGGAAATGATCTCCACCAAGATTATCATTCCTTCCTTCCTCCCTTCTTTCCTTCTCTCCTTCCTTTATTCCTTCCTCCCATCATTCCTTCCTTCCTTCCTTCCCTCCCTCCAGCCATTCCATGTGATGATGAAATGATAAAGGGGGGTGTTTCTTACCGGACAGCAGGAGACCTCCTAGTTGCTTGGCCGAGAGTCCCCTGAGAGCCGGATGCGCGGAAATCTCCCCACCTCCGACGGAATCTTCGCCTGTCGTCGCAGTCGCAGTCGCCGTCGTAGCCGAGCCATTCGCCATGACGTTACTGCCATTCAACAGGCGCATCTCCCTCATCTGCTCCTGCCTGATCTCGTCATTGTGATCCTGGAATCGTAATGATTCACCTCCTAGCTGATTGCATTTAAGGCAAGACCTTCGTCACTATCACAGGCCAGCCAGTGGAAAGGGAGAAGCCCAAAATCATTAGTATTATTGGATTTCGCGATCCCGTGGCCTCGGTTGGGGAAGGGAGGCTACAGTAGGATGAAAGCCCCCGACTGCTAAAGGAGCCCTTAATTTCGGTTTCTTCTTGATTGATGAGGAGGAGGAGATTCATTTTGGCAATGATGTGCAGCTGCCGTGCCGCGCCAATACAATTCCAATACAAATGCCGGCAGCGTGAACATCATGCCTTTTCTTACCCCTTCCTACATGATATCATGCACACATCCCGATCAAACTAGGTCCATATAATCGAGAGGGAGCCAAGTGCAAAGTTCTCTATCAATCCAATATTCAGCATCATAGTAAATGGAGTGCAAATATTTGATTCTTCGTTTGAAGTTCATTCCAATAGTTGCCCCTAATAACAGCTCTCGTTATATTACCCTTGAATCACTTAGCAATCCTCCGGCATCTTGCGAATCAATTTACAAAGGTATACCAGTATACGGAGTACTATGTCCTTTATAGGATTTATCGGGATGGGATTTTCATTCATTATTCACGGGATCTGGCGCTGGATTCCGTCCACGTGTATATAATTACCTTCCTTTACTAATTGCGATCCGGCTGATATTTACGAGATAACGATGATGCATTGTGGATGTTAACGACAGAGACAGGATCACCACTAAAGAGAATGCGGGGTTTCTATGCTTTCGGCTTTCACCGCCCATTCCAAGAGCTTCGAGTCCCGCTTCAAAGGGATGCTTTCGGCAACGGCCACGCTTGTATGGACAAAGGGAGGAAGAGAGAGAAAAAAAAAGGGAAGGTGGCAGTCCCAATGTCAGACCTGTCCCGGGAGGACAGCGTCTTTCCTAAGGAGATCCCTTACTCGTCCTCTTCCTGTCCTAGTGCATGATGAAAACTTGAATTTTCAGAATACCCCCCCGAGGAGAAAAGAAAATATTGCTCGTATATCGCTCGTGTCACTTCCCGTTGAGTGATCGCCTGTATAAGTGCAAATTCCGAACAACCCACTCTATCTCTAATACGTCATCCTCAATTGATCGATGTGCTGGTGCTACTCACTTCCACGTGGATGTTATGAGTTGATTCCGTGAAACAAGCTGTCTAGAGACCAGATGTAACGATAGGAACTAAGTAGCTTCTAACGAACTTCCTTTTCGCGATAACTAAGCCATAGATGATTCCTTCATTCAATGCATCGCATAAAAAAAAATTGCCCAAGATTCTTCTGCACGACTGCAGCGAGGGGTGAATTTAAAAGAGTTCTTTCGCACTACCATCTCTCCCCCCCATCAACCATGCGCTCTTTTGCCGTTCTCCCCACCCTTCTAAGAAAACATTAATAACATTTGGCTTGACCCCCTGCATGCCTGGACCGCTCTATATGAAAAAAACATTGCATCTCGTCTTCTTAAGTGCAGGATACATTTGCTTCCAAGTGCTCTTCCCTCGTCAGTTACTCTCGGGTGGCTTTATGGATTCTCAATAGTCTAAATGCCTAATACTTCCTCTGATGCATACTGGCAGGCCTACCGGACAGAGTGAAAAAATTTGCGTAACGCTCGAGTGACTTTCCTTCGCAATTCTTCCTGACGTCCTGTCTGTTCTCTTTCTCCCCCTTCGAAAGTGCTACGTCATAAGGAACGGTAGCAGAATTCGAGGAGCGGAAAAGTGGAAGGAGACCAGATTCGAGAAGGAACTCACAGGGACTAGAAAGCGCCGAACTTCGGCAAGGGCGTAAGCTATTCTGGCGTGGGCTTCAGCCGGTGGAGCAAAAGCTGTTACTTCCACGTGGAGTTCCTCATGAAGATGACTGTATCTGGGATCACAGGAACTCCTCAGCTCTTCCTCCTAAACGACAACGAGCCAGTTGTAATTACACGCTGTTCGCGACAACCTGATGCTATACAATTAGATATATGGGGAGAACCCCGGACACAATGGCAAACGGGAACTTCCAAGACAGATTTTAAGTAATGGACATGCCATGGACACAACAGGCTTTTGTTGTCCTACCTTTTGTTTGTCCCTCATGGAACCCTTGCCAAGGATAGCCATCTTCGTCATAGTCTCCTCTTGTAGCCTCTTCAGTGAATTCCCTTTCGGCCCCAACAACTTTCCCACGAAATTGAACTACACAGAAGAATAAGAATAGGAAAGATGAGCCGTCGGATTTTCCAGGTTCGAGCCAGAGGAAGGAAAGGGAAGAGAAATGAGGGGAGAGGACAAATGATGATGGATGAGAGGGGCAGATCAGAGCTTTGATTCATTCCTGATCCGGAAGCCTTAGGAAAAACTCTCTAATACCCAAGGAAAGATCCTAGAGGAAGATGTCATAGAATTTCACTGTCCCTTCTTTCCTTCCGTGTCCTGTTCCTTCCTACGCGATTGACGATTGTCCGTGATCGATCACAGACAAGACAAAGGCCGTTTTCCTCCCCCTTCCTCCATGATGAACGATGTCCTTCTATTCTGCGACTCATTCGTGTGCCAAAAGACATGTAGTACCGGAAGCGGAATGAAGACAATAAAGGAAAGGGCTTTACTGGCTGCTTACCTTGGGATGGTCCTTGACAGGCACGACGACCTTGACAGTCAATCGAATCGGTCTCTCTTTAATCACATCGACGTAACGTCGCTCTGTCTTCGTCCCTGTCTTTGGCCCATTCTGAAGCCTCTCCACCTCTGCATGGACAAAAGGACAGTGTTCACAGTTATGATATACGACTCCTAAACTCCTGGCTAGCTTCTGCGAGGATACCGAGGGTTATGAGAGGGCGTTGGTTGACGATTCCTTCGTCTTTCCCGACATGAATTGCGTCAGCTATAACTTCTAAGCCCGACGAAACTCTTATATACTTCGGGGGTAATTTAATTATCGAGGGCAAAGTAACAGCTCTATCGGTATATACAGCACTGGTCAGACAAATTCTGCAGCACCCTTCTTGAGTTGGACATCCGGGTTATCATCGAATTATCGAAATATATGTCAACGAATGGACTTGCGTTGAAGGACAATTAAGTGAACAAGATTATACATAGAAGGATTTATTGATATAAGTGTCTGGGAATAGAAAGGTTCATGTCGCCGCAGGCTTACAAAGGCGAAAATATGCCACTTTTATTTTCTTCATTATGGCTGTCAGGCTGCACACTCCCTTTCAGCTGTGCTCTGATTATTAGTTCCAGAAGCGCTACTGTACATTCCTCTTTTCAATCATGTCTGGGTGTACTTTATATATCGGGCATTGTCATTGTTCGGAATACATGCATTTCTACACCTTCTTTTCACAGCTCCACAAAAAACCGCAGACGAGAGAGCATTTTATTTCCCAAGTTGGATACGGACTACATTTGAGGGGAGAAAATCAGATAAAAGGAACAAGAGAATTTCTCAAATTCCTCACGTGCCGATGGGTATCGCTAGGTTTTGCGTCTGAAATTCGCGACGACAATTTCAGACGCAAATTCTTTCTCAATTTGCGTCTGAAATACATGCAACTTATCCTGGACTGAGACCCCCAGACATGACGAAGTCGTTTTCTTCCTGGACTGTGCTATAAAACATATGATTTCAAAGTTTATATTTTGCTAGGTAGCCTAAAGCAAGTCGAGAACCCCATCATTGACACTAATTTGTGTTTTTTTTATGCATCTCGACCCTTCGATTAAAATGAGCTTTCACCAAAAAGATTTTCATTGGACGATATAGAGTCCATCTAATGCATTCGATATTTCGAGCGTTGGTCATTCGGTTCATCGGGATTTCAAGTATTCGATAATGTCGCTTTCGGTTAATGGATGTTCGGCATTTATATACTGTACGCTCCCAAACATCCATCTGCAAGGTTGAAGATGAGAGCAATGGGTGGAGTACAAGAAAGAACAGCAGGGATGATAACGGTGGTTGGATGGTTGTCCGAGCAGAAGGCATTACAGTGTTTTATGGGCTTTCTAAGTCAAATGTGGTAATAAGTAAGTCAAATGCGACTAGGAAAGTCAAATGCGACAAATGCACAAAGTATGTTATACCCGTGTTAAAAGGATGCCTTCTCGTTGCATTTTCACAACGTGCGGCTTTCAAATACATTTACATATGTTCTTTTTAAAATTAACCTTATTTGGCAATTACCGATATGTCAGGGTTAATCATAGGAATATGCTGCCACCAACCATTTGGGGCGGGATGCCAGATCTCACATATTGAAAAACTGAGAGGAAGATTTTGGGGCTCTCCTTAACCCTCAACAGGTATACTTGTTTTTATTTTCATTTTGTAACTAGTATCGTGGGGTCAAATTGTCTCCAGCAATAAAAATATCACTAAAATGAAGCTTTTGAGATGAAAAGTCATTTATTGTGGCATTATTTCCTGGCTAACTTCACTGCACTGAACCAACACGGTGGTAGCAAATTCCTAGGACTAACCCTGACGTATAGATCCAAATAATATTAGTTGCAATAGAAGCACCATATGCAAATGTCCCTGAAGCCGCACGCTGTAAAAATCCAAAGAGAAGGCATCTCCCCAACCTGGGTATGGTATGATAAACCTTGCGTACCTGTCGCATTTGACTTTCCTTGTGTCGTTTTTTATACTCTCAAGCAGCTCAGCGACACATTTGAATTTCCTTGCCACCTTTGACTTTCTTTTGTCGCATTTCACTTAGAAAACCTACGGATAAAAAAAAAACGGAGGCTAACAATTTGGGGGAGGAATGAGGGAAAAATGCCTCCTGCATAGAGGGAAATTTGATGAAGACATGCAAAAATCATTCAAATTATTGCAAGGATTCAGCAGCATGAATTGGATAGCTTTTTTTGCACTCCAATAATTTTTCTAAGACAAAAGGGCAACCGTTAAGGAGATAGTAAAAAGCCTTGGGGAGATAGAGACGAGAAATTTTCTCTATTAGCATAATCGAGAAAGACGAAGGTCCTCAGAAAAGCTAACTAACTAATTTGAATCTCTCCTCTTTCTTTTTCCTTCAGACGGTTCGTTAAGGTTCACCCGAGTGGTGGGTACCATAATATCTAAAGTATGGATTTTGGCAACAGCAAAGCGAAGTCAGAGAAATGAAATTCTGCGCATATAGTGTGGAGTTTTGATAGTGCATACAGTTCCTGTGGATGCAGCGGTCAAAAGGTTGTATCATCACAAATTCATTTAATCTCAACTGAACCCAGCTCTCAGAAAAAAGCGTCCTAATCATCTTGCGCCCAACCCTCTGATAATACCAATAAGGATAATGACAATATCAATTGTTATGATACTAACCCTGCCCCCCCCCCCATATAAATATATGAAGTGTTACCTCGCCCACCCCATTCCCTTGACCTAAACCACCTGACAGATCAGTCTGAGATTCTTAAGAAGCCCTTACAAGGAAAGCCCTCACCATTCTGCCTGGACGCTGCTGTCGCTGGTAGTGCGAGAGATATCAATAATAACGGGTTGTGAGGTGGAATTCCGAATTTTCCAGAGGTGGAAATCAGTGATTGAGCGGAATCGAGACTATATCATAGGGTGGTGGTATCTACCCATGTGTGTTGATTTCTGGTTAAGATTATTAAAAATTAGTTACGGGAATGTTTCTGGTAGCCCTCGTGGTATCAGATAGATAACATCATACAGAGTGAAGTATAAAAAAAAACACGCCGCTCTTTGATATTCTTAGACGTTCATGAGATGGCAGATAACACAAATTTTGTTGTGACTTCAGCGTATCCTCTAAACGGGATTAAATTACTCTTTGTTTTGCTCCGGCCATTTTACCTCATTAACTAATTCACAAAAGCAACTCCAATTTTATTTTCGCGCGAGGGAAAATATTAGCGGAAGTGTGGTTAGTACGCCCAGTAAGAATTAATCTCGGTCAGGGCTTCTTTGCCTGCCCACGGAAAATTTTACCCTCTGAGAAAGGATGGGGTGGGGCAAGAATTTTAAAAATAATTTTCCGATAAGGAACGAAAGCTATGCAGGTCTATCGTTTACGGATTGATTTACGAGCTGCGAGGAACTAGTTCATCTGAGAGGAAGAGAGGGTTATTAAGTTATTTTTGGTAAACCAAAAATAACTTAAGCTAAAGAAAATTGGGTTCGTGTTCCCAAAAGATTATCCAGAGACGCAGAAGTTCCAGTTGCAAATTGCTAAAGACATAGGAATGAGTCAGAGATCTGCTCAGTGGATTCAAAGTGGAAACGGCCTTGAAAATATGTATCATTTTCGGCCGGTGCCGGGGAGAGCCCGAAAATAAGAAATTCCAGTTGCTTTGGTAAAGTCATTCGTGTTGTGATGGAGTTGAACGGGTGGAAATTGTAAGATGTTTAAAGAGTACATAGAAGAAATTATGAATAAAAAATACACTGCTGTTCTACCTGCTCTTTCATGAGCACCTTAGAATTTCAAAGAGCGGCATGTTTTTGGCTTCATCCAGAAGATTCAGAGACTGTAAGCAACATCAATAAATGGCTAAATCATCAACATCAATAAATGGCACTTTCATTTAAATTTCACAGGTATTAGAAGGTACTGCATCACCTTTACATATACTTTGTTGTTCAACGTTTCGGACTCATAATAAATGTATCAATATAGATTTAGAAAATGTTGAGAGCACCAGCAAGTAGGATGATGGCTAAAAAAGGATAGGTAAAAATAAAAAAATAAAAAACCATCTCTTCAACTTTTCATTTATTTTCCGTTCCTTTTCGTGCTCTTAAAAATAATTCGTACGGATGAACCTATTTTTTTTAAAGACGAAAGTCCTTGCTAGTAGAAGGAAAGAGAATCCACAGTTGGAAAGCAGTTCATGCCTCCGGCATATTGCCATTCATAAATGAAATGAGATCAAATATTAGGTCTGGGAAAAAGTATCCGGAACTTTCGACTCATATCTTTGACCCCCTGTAACTTTTCATGCAACAAACATTATCAATCAAAATAATCTCCCTCACAATCTATAACTTTTTCCCATCTTTCCTTAAGAGAACCGATTCCTCTCTCCCAAAACACCGCATCCCGTGAGCCAAAGTGCATTTTTGAGTGCACCTTCGTTCGGGAACTGCTTCTTGCACATGAAGTTGTCCAGCAACCTGAATAGTCCGATCGTGCAACGTCCGGTGAACACGGTGGATGCGGCAGAACTTGCCAGTCGAGGTCCTTCAATTTTTGCTGGGTCTTTTTGGCGACGTGTGGTCTTGCGTTGTCGTGCAAGAAGAGGACCTTTTTTCGATTGACCAATGCGGCCCGGGATTTAAGTAGGGCTTCATGGACGCGCTGTAGTTGTATGCAGTAGATGTCCGCGTTGATGGACTGGCCGGTCTTGAGGAGCTCGTAGTGCACTACGCCGAATCGGGCCCACCAAATGCACAGAAGGACCTTCTTTGGGTGTAGGTCGGGTTTCGGCATTTTGCTCGGGGGTTCATCAGGGTCCAGCCAAGAGTATGATCTTCGTTGGTTGTTCCACAGAACCCACTTCTCATCTGACGTGATGATCCGGCCAAACATCGGGTCTTCCTTGCGACGCGACAGCAAAGATGAGCAAATGGTCGCTCTTTGAATCTTCCCAGTTTCGGGCAACTTGTGAGGAACCCATTTGTCCAGTTTGCGCACCTTTCCTATGGTGTGAAGGTGATTGGACACGGTCGTACGGTCGCAGCCGAGTTTGCTCGCCAATTCAGACGTGGTTTGGTGCGGATCATCTTCGATCATGGACTTTAGCGCATCGTCATCGATGACGGATGGGCGTCCAGAACGGAGTTCATCTTGAAGAGTTCGATCTCCACGTGAAAACTTCTCAAACCATTCGTATGCCGTGGATTTGCTTAAACAGGCATCGGGGTACACCTTCTGTATGCGACGGACCGCGTCGTTCGCGTTGCGCCCCTTATCGAACTGGAGAAGTAAGCAATGACGGATGTGGTCGTCGAGCCGCATTTTTCAATCGAGCGGGAAAACTTTTGCCTGAAAGCTATACACGGCAGATATACAACATTTTGCAGAGCTTTTCAGCGTCTTTCTTTTCAGATATAACATAACCACAGAACAAGCTTAGGCGGCGCGGCACGAACCCCTCAAGCTTAACCCACAAAAAGTTCTAGATACTTTTTCCCAAACCTAATAGCTTCAACATGGAATGCCTTTTATGCCTGGAAAGTACATTTAATTATGAGTTTTACAAAAATGCCCTATCAGTTGATATGTCTACAGTAGCATTTCTACATGCTAGCAACCATGGGGGAAAAGACTGAGAAGTTGGTAAAAGAGGGCAGTGGCTTTATGACAAGTGCAGCAGTGAGATACTAGGCTAGAAAACCTCCGGAGCATGGAAACCAGATGTTTCAAGTGTGCAGAAATTACTACTGGTGGCCATACTAAGCTTTAAAGACACCTCCACAAACTCTTGATTAAATATGCCTTCCAGAAATAAAAACTTCCCATGCCAAAATCATGTATGTAGGCTCCAGAGAAGGAACTAACTCTTTTGGTACTTTGACTTTGACTTGAGTCTAACTTTATTTTTAACTCAATTACAACTAATCATACTCAGGTACTGAACGGATCGGGCTCAAACTTTTTGAAGAAGCACCAAGTACATGTACCCCCCAAAAAAAACCTCGGCTGGGAGGCATTGGTATGTGTAGAAAACTACCAAGATATAACATATTTGAGCCACCCTGCATATTTTCAAGGATTCAATCATAATCAGACCTCATGCCAAGTCACAATGAGAATTTTCACAAGGATGCCAATGAATGCTTTCCAGTAGTAAGGTAAGATTATATTCTTGCTCTCCAAAGGCCTCATCCAGTGTTGGAGTGAGACATGGCCACATACATGAAATTAAAATTCAGAAAGCTCAAGGGCACTTGTAAGGTCAGAGTTACAGAATTCTGAAAGACCAAGGACATTTGTAATTTCAGAGTGAAATAGGTCTAACATGGATTGTACTCTGCTTTCATTGATGGTGGTCCTGATTTGCAGAGTAGTGTCATTTAGAAATGTGAAATGAAATAGCAATCATTCAGATTCCAAATTTTAAATGCCACAGGAAGCTGACATTGATTAAATTCTGAAGAAATTCACCAATATGGATCCATGCAATTGCAAAGGGAGCAGATATGTCAATCATAGCTGCATCTGTGAGAAGTTTCCAAGGATGGACATACAAAAATGGCTGTATAAAGGATAGGAATCCACATCTTTACGTCATACAATGATCACAACAAACAAGAGGTCAGGAAGATAAAGGGGAAAATAAGATTAACAGCTGTCAGAGGAATTGAGGGAAAAAAAAGATATGTTACATCTGTCTCTTTCTTTCAGTCTTCTAATATCCATATCACAGTCGACGGGGTCTCCATCGTCACGTCATCACACAGGAATCGTGGATGCGAGATCAGTCGTCACACCCGATTCAAGCTCTTGGGAACGGGATTGGCACACATGTGCAGAGAAAAAAATTGGCACCATTCTTCTTTCCAAGGAGAACTGGGACTAGACACAATGATGTGGGATGCATCCAGGGTCAAAAGAATGTCCCACCGATCCATGTCACCACCAGTGGGACCACATACGAGATGACCACGTGTGAGAAGGTCATCTTATGTGTGATAGCAGCAGGTGGTGAAGTCCCTGTGGGGACATTTGGGGTTCCTATGCGTGGTGGAATAGTGGTGGGGACCTCTGGGTCACCAAAATTGATGTCCCGGTTGGAATCTGGTGGGTGGAATGGTGGGGGTTTTGGTCGATCAGGTGCACCGGGGTACATCCCACTCCCCTCAAAATTGTCTTCATCATCCACACGATCCTGTCCTCCCCATGACATCCATGTGTCTCCACTTCCCTCTGAAAACCCACTTCCTTCCAGCACATCTTGGTGGTGAGCATTTGTGGTTGACAACCAATCATCTGCAGCAGGTAAATGAACAATGGTTAATTAAATTTTTTCCACATGATGAATACAAGATGACAAACAACTAGGTCTAGCTCCTGAAATATGTATCTTTGCATTTGAGTTGCATGACTTTAAATCTTGATTGAGCAGTTTAATACACCATTGTGAGTAAAACATCATCTCCTTAAATTACTTTGGCTGGGATAGATGATAGTATAATACATGTTCAAAATGTTAGGCACTTTCCACACTGATGGCATCCACTCTTGGCAGCCATTCCAACTTCTGTGGTGTCCCTTATAAGTGATATTAAATCCATAATCCTTCTCCCCATTATGTAGTGAACTACTTAACCAAGATACTTGGTAACATGATTCATAAAAGCTGAGAAACATCTGTGAGTAACTAAACCAATTCATCAATCTCCCCCATATATATTTTTGTAATTTCCATTAGTGACATCGAGATTTAGGGTGGATTTTTGAACAGAGAACTATCCGATAATGCTGCTTTATTTACCGGATTTATAATGCATTTTCTCTGAAATAAAGCTGCATTATTGGATAATGCTCTGTTCAAAAATCCACCCTTAAACCCTTTCTTTGTGTGTGAATCATAATGGTATTTGGCTGTATAGCTCAATTTGATGGACAGACAGAACAATTACTGCTGATATCTCTTCACCTGCTTGAGCATAAGCAGAGTAAAGGCTGTATTTGACTTAGTGGTTCCTGCAAGTCATGTGTTCACACATTTAAATGCATATGTTTGCATGCATGCTTATTCCTCTTCAAAGGGAATGCACCAAGACCAAATGCATCTTGATACATTTGCTAAGGAGGAAATGCAAAGTACAAACAGAGGAAAAGCAACAGCATGCTGCCATTTGGAAATCAACAGAACTCAATCTGAAGCATACTCCTTACATTTTCTCTTAACCTGTGAGTGCATGTGGTAATGTTTACACATGTCTATTTGTGTTTGAATGTAAAAGGACCCATGAAGACATGCATTTGCATACATTACTGAATCATACACATCACATGCAAAAAAGTATAAAATGGCCTTATCCCCAGGGAGGAGTTTTCATGAATCCAATATATTCTATCTCATAATTATCTAAAATTTATAGAATTTCATCAACTCATGTAGACTATCAGGCATGAAGTTATGGAAATATTTCTAAAAAATTATTACTTAGAAAATTGGGAAAGGGGATAAAAAAAAAAGGCAATAAAGAAAAAGCAAACACTGGGGAAGCATACCATCATCCCATTGAACATCAAGTCCATTGTAGGCTCTTTCCAGCTTGGAAGTGATGAGTCTAAGAGCAAGGATCTGGTCATTGACCAGACTCATGTGATCACCAACATTTGGGTCCCAGGGCACTTCTGAATCTGTAGTTGATACTCTATCCAACTTTCCTTCTCCAGCATAACTATAAAATTCAGAACATTTTTCATGAATTCTGATGACATTTCAGGAAAGAAAAAAAACAAAGATTCTCTCAACAAAAATATGATGAAAGGAGGAGGCAAGAGACCTACATCAACCTCACTTCCCAACAATAAGGTGAAAGATAGAGAAAGGATTCAAAATTTTGGTTGTATGCTATTTTCATTATAGTACCTCTGCTGTCAATTTTGTTAAATTTTGATATGAGATTGATCAGAAAACCTCTAAAATTGTTGGCACACTTGAGGTGGAATGAATGACTTAGTAGTAGTCTAATACTAATGTACATAGTGAAAATGATGCCTGCTCCATGTTCTCTTCTTTAACATGGAGTACAAATGAAAACCAGCAAGTTTATGAGGCAGGTGAGCCATGTGTGAAATTGAAAATCTGTGGTGTGGCATAAAAGGGGGTGGGCTATTGGCACCCAACCATAATGTTGTGGTCAGGTGTGATAGGCACATTACTTCCGGAGAATAAGTCAGAAATAAAGCCATCACTTTCAGACTATTCCAAAAAGAAGCTTCCTGACCCAATTGCTTCCACAAGCATACTGGTATGCATTCTGTGTTCTTCTGCCTAGCCTACAGCGTAGGAATGCCTTGCACGTCAGGTTACGGTAGCAGAGGCAGAGGTCAAAGCAACCGAAAAGTCACTAGATGCAAATGGGGAAAAGAAAGTCATAATGAAGTAGCTGCAAGGGAATGTGGAGAAGGAATAGGAGATTTGGGCATGGACATGGAACAGGAGAGCCAAGAAAGAGGATAATATAAAGACTGGGAAGTGAGAGGCATACATGTAAGTGGGTCAGTGAAGGTCAGTGGGAGTCCCCAGAAAGTAACCGTAAGAGGGGGAAGGGGCAGGCAAGAGAAGAGAAAATGAAAGTGTGAAACCTTCTACCATTTTTTGCTTTTATGCTCTTCCATCCTGTGCTGCCTGTGAATCAATAACAAATCTCTAAATCTGCACAAAATGTAGTTTCATTGTATCCTTTCAATCAATTCGGCTATATTTTTGCATCCTTCTGGTATGGGTTGGCTAAATGTCCAAGGGCCTCAGAGCACTACTTTGCTTACATTTCATTATTTATCTGGCTATAAATTGTAATGATTCTCACTCTGGAATGTGTCACATGTAGGTTGGTCACTTCCTGAGGTTCGCCTAGGTGTTGGGAAATGGGTTTGACACAATCAGAATCAGAAGCCTAGAACATGATTCAAGGAAGAACTAAGGGATCAATTAAAATTTGATTAAGTTATAACATTTTTACATTACATTTTTTAGATTGATCAACAACCCTTGATATAATCACTGGCCTGACTGCTGCATTGCATGGTGCCAATAGCCCACTCTCTTCATGCCATATTGCAGATTCATGATTGCAATTAAAACTTGCTCACCACATAGACTTTTTGGTTTTCATTTCTTTATTATTTTTTTCATATCCAGAAATATAAAGCATTTCCAAATCACAAGTGCATGGCAGAAAGACAAACAAACTTCTAGTCAGAAAATTACCAAAGAGATCCCCATTAGCAGAAATAACTTGGCAGTTTGTAGGCACATTGATGAAGGTGTACCAAATTGAAACACTGAGACAAAAAACTTTACAGGAAAGTTGAGCCACAGCACAGATAAAAAATATCAAATGTCAAGTTGCTACGCTTGGAATAATTTGATAGCAATTGGGAAAAAAATCATTCCCATTTTCCCATAAAAATTCAAGCATTTCGATAGTTTCAGGATTTCCTCAGGTACATATGAACTTCTTCTGAAAACTCCTTTAACCCTTTGATGAGTATGACTGTATACAGGGTGGCCCAAAAAAAGTTGGACCAACTTTGAAGGTCAATAACTTTTGACCAAATTCACTGTTTTTATTGCTTAAAATGGCAAAACAAAGTTTAATCTTCCCTCTTTTGAATGATATATCACTTTTTCATTCTGTTTGAAAGAACGGCTGCAGTAACGTTTTTAAAAAAGGTACCAAAAAAAGTCACTAAACTGGAACCCCACGAGGGAATGCACTCTGTCAGCACCTTTTTGGCAACCCCAGTCAGTTGCATAAAATTTGCCTACATTTTGCCCTTGAAAAGAGAAGTTTAAAGAGAGAGAAGACTGAAGAGGGAAGGAGTGGGTACTGCTGCCCCAGTAGTGACCATCACTTTTGTTCAGCTTTTTGATTGGAATGCATCTGTCTACCGATACTCTGCTTGCTTCATGGCTTTTTGCAAATTGTCCTCAGTTTTCATTGCATTTGATCCCATTGTGCCGGACACCCTGTGCTCTGAGGTGCTGTTCCAAGAGCATTTTATGATTGCCTTTCACAATTTTTTGGGTTAATCATTCACCGTGTAATATTCAGGATTTAACCTCACTTTGAAATGGGCTTGAGTGAGAGTGATAAGTGCCTGATTCAAGCACTGCACGAATAAAAAAAGTATTCACTGAACCAAATTCTTGCTGAATTTCCAAACTGACAGTGGAAGAAAGTGACGGTCGCTTACTTTTTGAAAAAGTTATGTGTTTATGGCAGTGGAAAATGTGTTCCTGGAAGTGGTCGTCCAAGAACTGCCCAGACTTCAGAAAACATTGAAGCTGTTGGCACCTTGATCTGCAGTCAAGTAGGAGCATTGGGCACCAGCTTAAGTTTCAAAAGAAACTGGAATATCATGATCTTCAGTGCAGTGAATTGCAAAGAAAGACTTGAGACTGAAAACTTTCAAGTGAGTGGCAGTGCAGAAATTGTCTCCCAAAACAAGGCAGAAAAGCCAGAAGCTCTTAAATCATTTTCACTCAAATGCTGCCATGGTCAAAATTTGGTTCTCCGATGAGAAGAAATTCATGCTCAAAAGTCCACACAATACGCAAAATGATTGTGTGTATGCAAATGTCAACACAAAAAAAGAAATTGCACATGCCCAACTGTTACAGGAAAAAAGCTATTTCTCAGATTCTGTCATGATATCACCGGCAGTGTCTACCTGAGGAAAAACAAAGATTCTTTTCATCGAATGTGGAGTTAAAATTGATTCAAAAAGCTATTGCGAAGATGTTTTGGCGGAAATGTTGCCTGAAATTGAGGAGCTGACAAGTGATTACACTTTTATGCAGGGCGGCACTCCTGTTCACCATACTAAAGATACACTGGTGTATCTGATGTCTAACTGCCCAGACTTCATTGAACCTGAACTGTGGCCACCAAACAGTCCTGATCTGAACCTTGTGGATTACTTCACGTGGAGTGCACTGGAGCAAAAAGTCTACCATCAACAGCAAATCTGTACCATTGTGCAGCTGAAGGAACGTATTTTGAAGTGCTGGGACAAACTGCAGCAGGATTCAATTGAGGCTGCAATCAGGAAATGGAGATCATGCCTGCAAGCTGTTGTGGACCGACAAGATGGTCACATTAAACCTTCCATTAGACGTTAATGCTCTTTGAGTCAGCCAGAGACATCCAATTTCTTGGAGAATAAATGAATGATGAGGAAAAAGCTCGATATCAGCAACTTTTTTTGTACCTTTTTTGAAAATGTCACTGTAGCTGTTCTTTCCAACAGAATGAAACAAAAGATATGACATTTGAAAGAGGGAAGATTGAACTTTGTTTTGCCATTTTAAACAATAAAAATGGTGAAATTGGTCAAGAGCTTCAAAGTTGGTCTAACTTTTTTTGGGCCACCCTATATATACGGGCTGACATCCTCTTGCCCTCCATGTATTCACTAAGGGTGACCTAGGCATTAAAAAAACCTACTCCTCAAGGGGTTAAAAGGTGAAAGCAAGATTTAAGCTCACCTGCCGATTTCCTCTCCATTCCAGCAAGCAGTGTCAGCTTTGGGTCCATCCTGACACATACTTCCTGGCAACTCTGTCCAGAAGTTCTTCCACTCTCTCACCTAAACAAAAATCAACTTCATTCTTCTCAAAGCCAATTACTGACCATACCATGTGGATCATATCCAGATAGGTTATGCTATAAGAAACTACTCCAAGAAGACAGACTTAATAACTCCAGATTCTCCCAACTTCTTCCCACTGAAGCCCTTTATTTCTTTAAAAACTTGTCATAAAACTGTCGATTTTCAGGTCACAGAAGCTGGATGTTTCAACACTGAACCCACAATCATTTCATCCTAAATTGGTGCTGTTTACAAGTACTAACATGAGGATTCAGTCACTACTATTTGCTCCACTGAAGATTGAATGCAAAAATTGACTGGATGAGTACAGAGACACTTTTTTTTATTTACAAAGGAAGTCTTATAACAAGACTGTGAATGCTCCACAGAGGCAACTTAGTGATCCAGCTTTACAGCTATCTGTCTCAATATGTTACTCTGAGACTTAGTTGAATGAATTCCAGATAGTATTTTATTCCAGCAGATCTGCAGTTTGATGCTTTGCATATATTCAGGAGTAAAGGTTTTTGCAAGCAATAAACAAGCTCAGCAAGTTGTACAAACATCTTTCTATGTTGTAATGGCTATGTTCATCACAGGAAAGTCTAAAATGAATCTCCACCAGTTCTTAGGCAACAAGCCTGCCAGCAGGACAATCTTATACAGGTGGGAGGGGGTGAGGCTTGATCACACAAGTGATCACTCACTGAATCCAAGAGTTGATGGAGAATCATAAGAGCACATCTTGTCGTTGAAACAATCATCACAACACATGAGAATATTTTAAAACTTGTTTTATGCTCAGAAAAACCCTTAGTTTAAGAATTCATGTAAAACATAAAACTGAGGAACTGCTGGTGTTTAACCCCATAAAAATCAAAAGAAATTAATCATACTGAAAAGAATGCACACCCTAAGAGTACAAAAAAAAAACAGCAGCTGAAGGAGATTCATTCCCAAGATCCATTCTTGAATATTTTTCCTAGATCATCCATTGAACCACTGCCAATTTCACAACATGGAGAGTGACTATCCTTTTGTTTTTTGAACCTGAAATCTTGCAATGCTACCATATCGATAGTGAAGGGAAATATTGCACAGGAACATGGACAGACCTTGTTCTTGATGTCTCGGACAAGACGGTCAAGCATGGTGGCCTGAGCACCCATGGGCTTGGAGTTGCCTGTATCTTCCTTGGAAAGGTCAAAGGTCATGGTCTGATAGGTCAACTCCCCTGCACCTGGACTGTCCCGCCTCTTGCGACCAAGCTTCGGCTGACCACACCCATTGAACACCTTGAGCAAAAAAAATGCAACTGTTCTTGGAAACTGAGGGAGTCAAAGGGTGCATGAAATGTTTTCCTAGGAAAATGAGATCCAAAGGTGCATCTAGTGTTTTTCTTGGAAATTGCAAGGATATAGGGTAGATCCTATGTTTTTCTAATAAAATGAAGAGATACAAAGGATAGAGGTAATGTTATTTTTAAGAAAATGAAGAAAGAAAAGTGTGGATGAAGTGATTTTCTTTCATGATTTACCCTTTGGGAGACTTCAGGTCCATTCTCTTGGAAGTTCATGATAGCATCACTGATCTTGATGTCAATGGGTCCGACCACAGTCTCTATGTTGAAGGGTCCTTCCAGTCGATCTGCCACCTGGATCAGGGCCTCTGTATTGTGAAACACCCAGAAAATTATTGTGTTAAACCAAAGTTGAGAAATGTTGTTCATTCCTACTTTTCACAAGTTTTCTTGACTGAGGATTACCTTCCAGTGACTCAGTGATGAAGTTTACATTGAGATTTTCACCGTTTTGGCTCCTTTCCCCCTCCCCCCATGAATCACCATCAAAGTAAATTCATCAAAGGGTAAAAAGTAGAAAAAATCTTTTTTTAAGAAGAAGCTTTGAGTGAGACTCTCCAAAATGAACCCCTCCTCATCCATTCTTCTTTCTTGTAAGCCTCATGTTGTATTGAATACTTACCATATTTGTGTAAAAATGAAAAAGATGTGTATAACTTTTGCTTGTGACAGGGAATACTTGAGGAGACAAAATCTGACATACTTATATTAGCTATCTTTAACACTGGGGCACTGACAACATGAGATCAAGATTGAAGCGACTTTTCGTATAAGATCTGTACATACACTTGTGGCATGTGCATGTGTTCATACACTTCCAACAGGGTTTCGTTTGCTCTTCCCCATTATTTGTAAAGCTTCCTAAATAGGATATTTTTGACTCCCAAGCATGTTCTCAATGAGGAACTTTCCAGGCCAAAAGGCCTGTCCTGCAAGGCGGAAATAGACGGGGGGGGGGGGGAAACCGAGCAAGCATGACTGGGGAGGAGGGGGTCCCGAGGTGCGAAGGGTTGGAAAGCATCAATCAAAAAGGGAATCTGAGAACCAAGATGCCAAAAAAGGGGAGGACAAAGACAGAGGACAGGGAGATTAATCGACTCCAGTCCCAAGTTGGACTCAGGCCAAGGAGAGGTGTTAATTAAAATTCCTCCCCACACATCCTGATATTTATTCCCCACCTCTGCAAAAATAAACAAACGACTGGGCAGTGGGAGGAGGGAAAGGGAAACACAAACAGGCACATCCAGAGGGGGAGAGAAGATGCATGTGCGGGAACCGTCTCCAGAGAAGGAAAAGCCCAAGAGAGAAATGATGCATGAAAATAGTCCAGCCCACTTCTGTTCCCATGTCACGCATATAATCATCGATAAACATGAAAAATTATTTTTTTTTCTTCAAAAGTTCCTTCTCCATAGAATCCTTCCAGCATTCGAGCAACACTTCCGTCCCTCTACGTCACGAGTATGCGGGAATGCGATGGGAACGAGGTCGGCCATAAAGATGTTATCCGGCAACGAGCATGGCAACCACACAATGAAGGAAGCGACACGCCCCCCCCCCCCCCCCCCCCCCCCTTCTCTCCCCCCCCCCCCCATCTCTCCTCTCCTCCTGTAGATAAATGACACATTTTCCATTCCTTCTCGACCTCCCTCGTTGGCACGACGGAATGGATTTCATACTTGAGGTGTTCTGTATGCCTCTCACCCCCCCCTTTTTTTTTCCCATCCCATCACGAACCCTTGGGGTAAATGCAGTACTCACCGAGGAAGTTCTTCCACTCGGGCTGCAGCATCGCATGCCGTGCCAGGCAGGTGGAGATGACGTCCGAGCAGAGCCCCGTGCAGGCCTTCACCTCCCCACCCAGCCCATCGCACAAGGGGCAGTACTTCATCTTCATGAGCGAGTGCCCGCAATCTCGGCCTGGATTCATCTGCAGCAAATCCAACAATTCAATCAGACTTCATTGGGACAAAGCATAAGAGAATCCAATGCACCCATTAGACAGGCCGACGCATCGCTCCGGAAAGTGCCAAGAATTCCCATACAGACATCGCATATTGGTATTTATGAACACTTGTGCTTGAATTTTTCGTGCATCCAATTTTAATATCTTCAGTCCTCTAGTGCATCCCATTTTCTCCTAGATTTAAATATGTGTTATATTCTTAATTTTCAGCCAGTATTGCCATGGGCCGAAAAGTCCAGCTCGTAAAACATGCCGTAGCTTCTTATACGATGCCAGTACTGGTTGAGTGTGTCATAACAAGCTGGGAGGAAGAGATATATAAGACTGGAAGAGGTAGCGAAAATGTGAAGATAAGGGATTATCAGAGGAAAAGGTGATAGGACTGGAGGTGTGAGGTCTCCCTACGAATGTGCGAGATAACCAGCCACTCGGAGAATAAGCACCAACAGGATGCACGAGCTAAGTAGTTAGGCATGAAAGAGAAAAGATCAAGGACCAGATGACTCATGTTGGGGACTCCTCGCCAAAGTTCAACAAAATCGTTCGTAGGTAGTCAAGGCAAATTCGGACAAGGGGAAGGGAAAGGGTGGCAAGACAAGAGTGAAAACGAGAAACATATTTTGTTCCCTGGAAACGATTCTGAAACATATTACATGAAATACTCTCACGAAAAATGTAGAACCCTACGCCGACTAAGAAGTCAGGTCCAAGGATTACATAAAAACCAGCGGCGTTGCGATGAATGAAGGACTAAAGGCATTGAGGTCTTCTGTCGTGACACGTAAGAGATGAAACCAGATTCCCTCGGATCTTGATGCTATGTGAGTCATGATAGGAGGAAGCCTGGATCAATTTATTATTTTTTTTTTCAATATATATATATTTTTTTTACGGAGGTTCCCTGAGCACTCCTGCACTCACGGTAACGTAATTCGAACTACTTCCACTTGGTTTTCCCGCTGTCCCATCATAAGGTGACCAGATTTCTGTGTCTCGAAAGCGGGATGCCCAATAAATATTTCCCTTGCCTCTTTAAAAAGTATATGAATGTATCTGTTACATTGACAATTATATATATTATTGCTGAAATATAAACAAGAACTGGTATTAGAACTGCAAGTTCAATGGGGGACACAGGAACAGGTGGTCTGAAAGCGGGACGTCCCGCCTAAATCGGGACGTCTGGTCACTTTATCCTATCACGGCTGACAGAAAAAGTTCCCTCTCCCTCCGCATCTTTAAGAAGGTACCAACCCTGTTTCCTTGACAATTATGAGTCAAATTATGAGTCAAAGTCAGTGGACTGACAATATGACCCTTCCAGTGTCACTGGTTACAAGTCGAAGCTTATACCTTAGATCTTCAGCTCAGAGAAAGGTCTCAATCCTCCATGGGTCATGTGGGAAAAGAATCACAAAAAGCAGACAAGACTCGGCAGGCGAAGGACACCCACGTAAGACTTGTGACTAGTGGCACCAGGAAGTGATAAGCACTCAGCCAGCTAGAACTAGTGTCATTCTCAAGTATTGTGCAATCAGCTTTGGTGTCATCGTTGTTGGAGAGACTGCTCGATGACTTGGAGCCGACTTACATGCCTGCCGGGAGTGGAAACTAGGGAAGATGTACGATGTGGAAATGGTTGGAACGACGTGCAAAGGTGGATGCTTACGGCACCTCATTGCACAAAATGTCTCCATTCGGAAAAAAAAGAGAGATAGGTAGCAGAAACAAGAGATAGGGAAGATCCTACCTCGCAACTGGGGAGGGGGGTGAGAGGCATACAGAACACCTCAAGTATGAAATCCATTCCGTCGTGCCAACGAGGGAGGTCGAGAAGGAATGGAAAATGTGTCATTTATCTACAGGAGGAGAGGAGAGAGAGGCGAGAGGAGAGATAAACGGCGGCAAGGGGCACGAACCGGATCTCCGTCTCTCATTAGTGTCTGTCAGAGGCGAAGGGAAGAGAGACGGATGCGTTGGACGTGCCCCGTACCCGGAGGATGTTGGCAAGGGCATCCCAGGCTTGTTGTCTGTCTGGGTCTCCTAGCGTCAACTCGACCACAGAGAGTAGTTGCGAGCCACTTAACGTACAAACATAAAACAGAAAGTAGTTGAATGTCAATCAACGCCGTAAGAAATGAGTATAAGAAAACCACCTGCCTCTACCATACCAGTCAGATGAAGGTTACTCAACCAACAGTGACACTCGACTCAAAGTAGAGGTAAGAGTCGCTCAACCAACAGCGTAGAGAGCAATAGTTTGTCTGAGAAACACCTAACCGACACGGAGAGCGATCAAGTCCTACAACCAGTCCTCGATAGCAATCGAGTGCCATCCAACTAACTACACAGAGCACCCGATCAACGTCATTTAACCACTCAACCGATAAAGACAGCAACCACGAAACCAATCGCATAGAGAGCATGAAAGCCAACCACACGAGGCGAACTGCGAGGGAGGCGTACCCGAAGGATATTGGCGATGACGTCACGGGCCTTGTAGAGAGCGCGGACAAAGGTGCGGGTGGCGACGAAGCTCCGCTTCACCTGGATCGTCAACTTCTCGGGGACCCCTCCGAACGGCTTCAACTCTGCCATCAGCTGCGACACGCACCCCAAGTACCTAAAACACCATCACAAATATTAAACTGTCGGCTCCCGGAACGAGTAAGTCAGCATTAATAAAATGTCAAGAAGAGTCCATAAAGGAGACTGGCTGAATCGTTCGTATAACCTGAAAATTGTATACCATCCACTCATACCATTGTAAAAGAATGTTTCAATAGCGGAAAATGAGGTCTATACGTATTCACCACGAATTTTCTATCATTTCACTCGTAATTAGATTCTTATCAGGATAATGCAGCTGGTATAAAATAAAAAAACATGCATCTAGACGCCGACAATACCAGTCAAACCGAATCCTGACCGCATCCGGACAAGAATAATACGAAACATTTGAATCCAATTGAGATTTGAAGGAAAGAGACCTTTCGTCGAACTGATATTGCGAGTTGAGCACGGTGAACATCTTCTGGTAAAGGTTAGAGAAAAACCGGTCCATGGCGTCCGAGAGGTCCAGGCGCCCCACGTCGTAGTAGGACTGGAGGTCGCGGAAGAGATCCGTAAACACGTGGGCGTTCTGCTCGTACAGGATCCCGTACGTCCTTTTGAACATCTCGTGGAAGTCCTTCTTGCTGCTCTCTACCAATTCCCGGAAGAATTCTGAAGAAAAAAAAAAAAAAATATATATATATATATATATATTTATTCATTTTATTTTTTATTTTTTCGACGAGGGGATACAGGTGAGAGGAAAAGGAGCACGAGAAGAAAAGGCTCCGAGAAAATTTCCCTGAGTCACCAGACAAATCGCTTTCGCATTTTATAAATCTTCCCCTCCTTTCTTCTCTCTCTCTCAGGGTGGCCCGAAATAACCTTCGGGTCCGAGACCATAAAGGGCTTTCTGCCTTCAACTCGTCTGGATGAAACTTCAATCAAGAAAGCTCTCTTAACTCCTTAGCCATGAGGTATTGTACAAAAGGGAGAACTGGCAAGCCTCCTGATAGAAGACCATTAACCTTCAGCAAAGGCATAAGCGCGCAGAATGTTCGAACATACAAGCATCATTAATAAGTAATAAATGCCATGCTTCATAGAAGACAAAGACAGTATATGATCGCCTTGCTCACTCTGCCATTCATATGGAGATCTTACATTCTGCGGAAATCCCGACATGCCACAATGGAGCACCTTTGGGGAATTTATGACTTGTCTGATCCTGGAATGGTCTCATCTGACAGTTGTGTCCAATAATGGTGAGAGATCGGGCATTTAACCCATGAAAACTCACTGTTGGGTTAATGTCGTCTTATGCATAATTGGGCCCCTAAGGGCGATTTTTTATTGAAATGCATGGTAAACTTGTGCGCCACCATTTTTGGCAGTCGTCTTGTATTGTTGAATTGCAACAATAAAAATGTTGGCTTCTTGCGTCGATAAAACACGCAGGTGTCACATCGGGTGGCGCAAAAAAAGCGTCCCGTTTGACGTGACACTATAAAACCTGCTGTGGATTATCTAAGTTCGTGGGTTTTTTTCGTATCACATTAGGAACATAACAAAAATTTGTTTCCTGAAAGTTTCATGCCTAAATTGTCTAAATAAAAAGTGAATAATAAAATTAATCTTTACCGCGCATGATGTGGATGGAGTTGCACGGTAAATTTTATGACTCCACTTGGTATGACTGTCGGCTTTTTATTCTGACAGTTTAGGCGCATGAAACTTTAAGGAAACTAATTTTGTAGTGTTGCCAATGCGATAGGAAAAAATCAAGAACCTAGATGATCCGCAGTGGATTTTATGAAGCATCCAACAGGATGCTTTTGGGGGGGGGGGGGGGGGGGGGGGGGGCCCACTTTAAGACTAATTCCACTATAGGAACCTAATGCTATGAAGTGGGTCGCTATGAAGTGGATGCGGGAGAACGCACCAACCAAGCCGCGGCAGTGTTTCGGTTGCTAAACGGGCTGTGTGAAGTCGAGACGACGACGAAGGGTGACATATGGGCACCTTCCTCCACCTTGGCGCACCGGATACTGTCGCTTCGCACCACGAATCAGATACGAACTCAACAGCAGTTACGACATGTAATGCTTCCAAACTCGAATAAGTCGCGAACGATCCGAATGTGGATGACCATCAGGGTTTGAGGGTGCGCTCACGTGAGAAAGCAAGAAGTCACCGGCAACCATCCGCATTCGTTCCTTCCCTTCCTTTCCGTCAGCAGCGGAGCAAGTTATTCTCTTCCGCAGGGGGTCGCTCGAAAAAGCATTTTGGAATCAAATGACTATTCACTCTATTAGAATATTACTTTACTTTCGTTAAGTTTCACGACTTTATTTTTAAAATGAAGACAGGACTTCTACTTTATTCTAGTAATACACCACTCCCGCCCTCGCACATCCATTCCATCTGGCTTCGGGGCTGTCGACGCCAACCAACACCAATCGATGCCACCCAACAGTTGCCCTCGACTCATTCGTCATCGAACCAAACCCAGCAACACAATTCTTCGATGCTGAAATGCCAACATCGACAGTCACTCCTCGAGCTCCCTTTTCCTTCCATGCAGCACGTTTCTTGTTCTGCTTACTTCTTCAGCTTCAACTTTATGGTAATTAAAGTGCTCATAAATTTGTCATGTATGCATGTCTCCCCATGTACGCCAAGGAAAGGGGAGAACTGCACTTTCTTCGTACAACTTCCATTAAATTATTACTTTTGCTAACAGTTTCTGAAATTAGGGGGTACTGGTATACCAGTACCCCCTAATAATAGCTTTTCTATTCCTTTATAAAGGAATAGAAAAGCTATTGAAAAGTGACGAGGCGTCATTCCCCCCCCCCCATTAACTTATGACAAAACCCATTGAAGTAACACATTGGCGGCAACTGAAAAACACTTCATGGAGGATAGAGTTGCTCTGATTTCGTTGGTTAAAAACAGGCCATAAAGATAACGAGGCTGTGGTTTAGAGCTTCCTATAATAAAAAATATAAGTCTAACGAGGGCATTCTCTTCCATCATCGTCGAGTCGCGACAACTTTTTTCCTTCCTTTGTTGAATTTGGCACGAGACGAAGCCGTGTTGTCATCGCCGAAGAGAGACCTACACGGCCGAGCTAGGGTTTATTTTCAACTCTAAACTTCCGCCTTCACCGTCGGAAAAAAAAATATAATGAAATCTCCGTCTGGTCTTTCCCAGGTAACAATATTACACAGAGGCCGGGAAGAAAGACTTCATTCATCCTCCAGTGTTTCTTTTTCTCCACGGGATGGACAGGTGCTGAGTCACTTTTTTGTTTTGGTAGCCCCCGAAACAATCACAGTTCGTGACTTGTTACATTCCCCTCCTCTTTCATGCTCCTTCGACCAGAAAAAAGGAGATATGCAGCTTGACAAACTGAGCCCATAATCCCCAAACCATCTGGTTTCGTGTCGAGAAGTATCTGATTTTTTCCCAGCATGAATTCAGCTGATCTCAAGATGAATAACTATCGTTGGTCCTGAAATTAATTTTCATGCATGCTATCAGAGAGTGTTTGTGACAGACGCCAGATGTGAAGTATTTTACTGATAGAGAATGGACTGGAGTCGAATATGCTCGAGTCACCTGCAGCACTCCAATTCAAGTGTTGGTTATCACCTCCTACTAAAGGACGCAATAGGGCTTGTTTTCCAAGGGACGCCAAGCGACAAGGCGATTTACAGGGGTTGCAAACCGCCTCGTCTATCCCTAGTATCATCACCATTTTCCTTTCCTTCTCCTTCACACAAATATCCTTAACAGCTGGAGCTTGCAGCTAAGAATTGCCAAGACTGCTGCCCCGTTCTCACAACGGGGTAATTGTAATCAGTAATGTAAAAGGTCAAACTTTAGAAAGCTCTAAAAGCTAGACAAGTTTCGAAAAGAGTAGGCATACAAGGAACAGTCATATACCAAGTTTCATTATCGTTATCCCTTCCAGGATGAGTTTAAGTGTCTGAAATTATGACATACCGTTTGATAGAACGTTTAACGACAATGTTTAGAATTTATATGCCTTATAGATACTCCACAAAAAAAATCGTTGAAAAATCTAAGCTTTAGGAATACGTATCAAGGAAGTATATGAGAAAAGAAATTCAATGGATTTATTAGGACTTTTTCCTCCCTCACCATTTTTCTAGTTTGTCGACATCAGCAACTGAAGAATTTCATCTGCTACAATTAATTGAGGTGAAATTCATCAAAAGGGCTAATGGCAATGATGCCCAAGTGAATAGGAATGCGCGTAGAAAGAGAATATAGCGGTGAGAGAAAAAGGTCGGCGGGACCCCGAAATTAGGGAAGAATCATTCGTCATCAGATCCGCATTCAGAGGCAACGGTGTAAAAGAAAAAAAAAAAGGCCCCTTCTTGTCGGAATTTCCAGTGTGGAAGGGTATGGTATGAGAATATCATATACGAGGCGTCTAACGTTTAAAAGTAAACACCTGGCTAGGACCGGATGGGGGCATATTCATTCCATTCGTGCAGAAAAGCGTGTCTAATAAAAGAAAAAAAGAAAAGCCCTCAGCTCACTTCGGGGCCCCTTTCCAGTAAGTGACCCCCCAAGACGAACCAAGCACAAAAGCGATTTCTTTGACGATCGTGAATCCATGAACGGGGAGGGGGGGGGGGGGGGATGGGTTCGAGAACCTTTACAAAGACGGGGGGGGGACTCAGGGTGACGTCATGCATCGATTCCAGGGCTTTCATATTGGAAGAGGAAATCGATTGCAAGGCTTCCCCGCCCTCCCCCCATTACTTACATGTAACTCGTATGATATCGGATGCTCTGGGGGCCGGGGAAGCATGTAGATCCCCCTTTCCCCCTCGTCAACTGAGGGGATTCCTTCCATGCCGTCATATACGACCATGACAACGCATAAATTCCATACACATGCCTTCCTATGTAGATGGTGGCAGCGTCAAAGACAAAGATCACATCTGTAAAGCCACGGCTGCTCTAAAATTTTTATTACCCATTACCTGGTGATTTTTCATGAGCCAAGGGCGGAAAAACTAGGTGTGGTAAAAAGGACCTCCAACATTTAACCAAGAAATCGCCGCTCTTACTACAGTTATCTCATGAAAACTTGTGTTGTGCATAGGGTGATATGCTTCCAGGGGACTCGTGAAATTTCATTTAAATTCATCGTCCCGGAGCAAGGCGGTGACCAATCACGGAAAGAAAGTGGATATTGAAAATGGAAACACCTGGGTGCTGGCAGTCGGTACATATCACCCGAGCCACATCATTTTTCGGGTTGCCCCTATTACAGATAATTTTGGAAAGGTTTTTTTTCCTACTTAATAACTTGCGAATGAATAAGAATTAATGCCAAGACGTAACTCTTGCACTGAAGCTTGTTTGGATTCTTCCCTCGTTTAAATTGTTCTTCCCTCTTCACGTTTAAGGACACAGGCGAAAGACGGAGTCTAGTCGCTATGCAGGGATTCCACCCCCCAGTCCATTTTCAATTTTCAACTTCACAATAATCACCTTACTAAGCAAGATGAATTACCATGAAATTTCAAAATGGTGTCGGAAAGACAACAGCCTGAGCCAACGGCAAGCTTCGTGAAAATGGCTCCACTAAGAGTGCAGATGCAAAGACTGAAATTGCAGGGTCATTGCTTCCCGAAAATGGACTTGGTTTTCACGCGGTTCGCTGATCAATCTGTCCGATTATGCTCCATCGGCTGAAGGTGACTATGTCTGAATGAATTCGCGGTTTCCAGCTGTGGTAAGGGCGTGGCTGTAACTCTCATTACACCGGAGACAAAGCCCTTTCACAGAAAGTCAGATTTTCCAGCATCTAGTCAGGGGCAGATAGATATTAACACGAAGAATCTCCATACCATTAATAGCCCATCTTACTCTTAAATTTCAAGTTTTTAAAGTTAATCCTTCTAGTAGCTTAAGTCATGCTCATTTGGGTCACCCAGTAGAGCTGGTTCTCCCGAAGAAAGTTCACGTTCAGTTTGCGATGCTTACATTGGCCGAGATTCACAGTTCCAAGTTCATGGAATTCCTCTCACAAGGAAATGCGCGCGAGAGCGAGAGAAAAGACGACGTCACGCATCTAAAACAAACATTGACATATGCCCTATCTCAAGGATTTCGCTTAGATAACAGTACTTCCACGAACTTTCGTTCTATCTTCACTGCACGTCCAGTCGTCTGGAATCCAGCAATTATCCCGATTAAGGAAGTCTGAATGAAGCAATGACAGAGGGCTGGAGGGCGTATCGAGTCTGTTGACCGTCACTCTCCCACCATCTAGGCTTATCTTTAACCCGAAGGCTGACAAGGGATGGAAAAACAAGTTCTGGCTTGGGAAGACTTGTTTGTCCCCAGATAATTCCTCTTCCCCCCCCCCCCCCCTCTCCCTTACCCAGCAATATTGAATCCATAGAGGGAATTTCGCCATGGATTCCCGAGATTGAACCCACGAGAAGTGGTGCAGAAGAGAGGCATTTTCGCTCTAAAGGAAGATATCTGGGAAGGGGGGGGGAAGGGGAGGGGGAGATGGATCCCCATATTCTTTCCCCATACGGTGGGCATTCAAGCGTGAAGAACGGAAGAAAACGATCTGAGGCAAAGGGAAGGGAATAATGAAGAAGGAACCCTGCTCCATATTGCATCTCGGAGCTCGTTCCCCATCTACAACTTGAAATATTTCATAAGTCACATACAAGTGATTATTATAACGAGGGGGCAACCCTGATTAGCAAATAGATGGATGCATTCAATCTCGCGCATTCCGGTTCATTCATCATGTGGCCGGAAGTGGCGACAAACAGAGTTTTATCATCTGGGGCAAAGGGCCATAAAATGAGAGGGGGAAGAGAGATCGGAATTTCTGGCATCGTGGGAAAAAACACAAACTCCTTAGCATTTCAAATCGCTCTCGCATATAAGGGAAGAAGAGTTTATTAGCGACGGGGGCAATAAATAAAAAAGGAACGTTACCGTCCATTTGAACGGCCTTGGTCTGAAGAGCGTTGTACACAGGCAGGGTCTTCTCCCGGAGACCTCGGTCGAATTCCTGCCGACTCCGCGCTGACAGATTCGACTCCATCTCTTGCGTGCAGCATGTCCGGCCGCGTGAACAGATTTTCAGCTGACCACCTTGGAAAGAAAGAAATCACCCGGTGATACGTAGGAGAGAAAGGAATGCGTTGAGAAAGAAGGGAGCACACACACACACACTCTCTCTCTCTCTTGTCCGGCCTTGGGCAAATATCCTGGGCTTTGTAATGGCCAGTAATTGTGGGGTTATACCTCAAAGAGGGAAGACCACCACCGACCACCGGCTTGGAAACGCATAGGCATTGGGACGCACTGGCATTATATTTACCCTCTATTACGCATCATTCTTTCTTTTTCCATAGAGTGAGATATCAGTCTCGGTTGATTGTTGTTTCAGTCCTCTCCTCATGTAAAGTTCGCCTTGACATGACAATCAACATGTCACCCTCCGTCTCGTGGAGTTCTCGTTCTGTCAAGCCGATCTGTTCGGGCTGGAGTAGGAAATGAAGAGTTGCTGAAGGGCCTTCATCCCAGGGGGTTGGCAAGGGGGGGGGGGGGGATTAGTGTCAACAATAGGGGGTATAGTTCGCGCCTGTTTTCCACATCATTTCACGACAGGGGCATTCTTCTCCCCCCCCCCCTTTTTTTTCCTTTCTTTCGCCGAGAAGTGAGAAACGATTCTGAAAACTTCATACTCTCGCCATATGGGCTCCGTGCATTAATTTTCGACACCATTGACAGGGATCACGGATCAAAACGGGGGAATCGAGCAGTTTTGTCTTGGCTTCCTCAGGTGTTAGGATGAGTCTTCGTGTTTCCTTGGGATCTTATTGTAATTTTGGAATATTAAGGAGTCTTGATTCCAGCAACGATTGAAAAATCCGGATGATACTGCGTTATGGCAGGGTAGGTCAGGGATGGCCTGTCGGCCTGGAACAGTCAACTAAGCTCGAGGACGGAGACTTGCATGTTTCTTTTTCCAGTAGCATCATTCACATTCAGATTGAAACATAAGGTGAATTTTCAAGGTCTGAGGCTAATAATAGGCTGTGATTTGAACAAGCGCATCTCATTATGCCCAGTTCCTGGTAGCACTCTTCCAGCTGAGGTGAACCCACAGAAAAACCCACTTTCAGGTGGAAGGTAATAGAATAAATATGTAAACCGGAGGAATAGATATGGTTAATTCGATGCGATACTGCCAAAAAAAGTCGGGCTAGATTATTTTCGTCACTCACTATCCATCATGCTGATAGACGTTCAAATCGTTCAGGACTTTTCCATGTGTATCATAAAAACTTATGCTTCAACACGGTTGAAGTACTGTGTTTTGTACTTCATGGACAAACCTTAGGTGCTATTTTCAATAATTAAATCAAGCAATTGAAAACTTGGAAAGACTCCAAAAGACACAGGTCTTAGACTCTGTGAAGCTTCAAAATCATAATGTGTTCAGGTGCCATATGCATGCAAGGTAAGTCGTGCTCCCTGCTGTCACACCATTCCTCATGGAGAAAATGACAATAGATTTGGGTCATTCAAGCTGAAGTGACCGAAATTAAACGAATGAGGTGAGCATATCGTGGATTTCCCTGTAAATAGGCATGGAGGTTTGTCACATATCGTCAACTGTCAATCCTCCTGCATCTGAAAGAAAGGAACTCAGAAATGTAACCTAATACTGAACTGAGAGAAAATTAATGTAATGCCGTAGTTCCTATCTTCGAACCAGAGAATGCCACAATACTCTTAATTTGCTGTTACATGGACTGACATGGATGCAATGACGTCATTCGGAGTAGAGGAAGTTTGCGTTCGGATCCAACTCAATTTAGAGTACAATAGACACCAAGGCATTCTATTCTTTCGGTTCTTCGTATTCATTCGCAGAAACGCTCGGAAATATGCTCAATCTGTGAGGCCTCGAGAACAAACACATTCTGGCTTTCCGTGATTTCTGAACATCTGTCAGCTTGCAGACACTTCCCTGGAGTAATTAGTTTTCCCCTAGGGAGCCTAGAAGGCATTCCCCCGTTCACCCGAGCCATGGTAGCGCCTTGGGGTTCAGTCGGTATGGCGATATTAGTTCCAAGTTGGTAAGTACTTCCATAATTCACCATGGTCCGTTGAACTAAGGACTTCCTGCCAATACACTAACATCGCCTCTCTTCCCAAGATCCCCCTAGCTGAAGGAGAAGCAGATCACGACTGACCTTCGAATATTACCAACCACGCGAACTAGTTTCTCTTCCTCTCCCCCCAATCTTCTGGCATATTTGCACGCACGGTTTAAAGTTTGAAGACGTGGGGAGAAGAGAGACTTTCCAGACCTTTGGCAAAAGGGAGCCGGGAGAACACAAAGAAACAAAGCATTTCTCTTCTTTCCTCCTCCCAATTCGGAAAAATTTTCCTGTCAGGAATTTCGCGCTGCAACGTCTTTGTTAATTGTTCTCTACTCCCCCCCTCCCTCCCGAGTCCGACGAACTCTAGAAGGGGGGGGGGATAAAAAAGTTGGTGCAAATTCATCATGTGAGAAAGTGTCCCGGAAAGGCCTTGGACCCCCTATAATTACAGCGAGACTTGTTTCAAAACATCGTTTCGGCATTCCAATCCATTTCTACAGCTCCCCCCCCCCTTTCGTTCATTCATTCCTTTTCTCCTGAGGAAATAGACGGTGTTGAGAACTTGCTTATTGCTACAAGGGGGGAAATTTGACCCCCCAGTAAGAGGAAGCCGACGGGGGTTCTTCCGGGTCAAAGAGGCCAAAAACAGGGCTTGTTTGCAGGCAAATTAGGTCCTCTACGCCTGTTTTTCCCTCTTCCACCAAATTCCAGACCCGATGAACTCCAGTATAATCTCCCCACGTGCTGAGACTGAGAGGACAGTTGAGAGATGATTTAGGGGGCTTAGCGATGGGATTTAGGAAGCTTCCTGGAAAGACTGATTTAGCGCGGCTTAAAAGCTCAGCCCTGCCTGGCTCCGTGTGACAAAATGTTTGCGACCCCGAACTTAACCAAGTCACTTTGGAGGAGACTCAACTTTCGCGAATCCACATTCCATCGCGTCCAAACGCCGAAGTTAGATTTCGATACTTACCTATTAAAGCTACTTGTAAAATATAGAATTCTGAAATATAAGGCGCAACCACTACCTATCCTGACATTTATGACACGGAATCATCAGTCCCAAATGCGAATTTCAGATCCGATCGAAAACAGCGGAATGAAGTCGGAAGGCGACAGGAGAGAACGCGAACAATGGGCCTTGTTTTTCCTCCTCCTCTGCCGAGTGCACCTCTTGATCAATGAAGGAAATTCTTTAATCCCTCCATTCTCCCCCTGGGTTCATCCTCGCTCTGAATACTTGGGGAAAATGAGAAAAAAAGAGGGGGAGGGGCGGGAAAAGGATGAGGAATGCGAGATGACATCGTTCGCCGGTTAATTGGGCGCCAGAATGGAGACTGATAACGTCCTGATACCTATCGCTGAACTCGCTCCAAAATATGCTTTTTTTTTGTTCAACCCTTCCCGGCGACCTCTTTAACCACCCCAGAACGGATTTCCCAAAGACAAAGAAAGAGGGGGAAAACGTTGGCTAGGTCATTAGAAGAAGGCTGAGATGATTAATCCCAATTAATACATGCCAAGAACAAAGAACCACGGTATCCCTCCGGGCCATCATCTCCCTTATGTCACATTTTTCCACGAATTTATGACACATCTGACCCTTGATCTCGCCGGCACTTCAACTTTCAAATACGAAGAGTGCAAAAAGAATTTCCGGCCTGGGAAGGAAATATTTTATGAAGTCATCAGTGGGATTATTACAGCCTGGAGGGAGAATCATTCGTTTGGCCCCCAGATCCAATTTTTCCATCTCTCTCTCTCTCTCCTCTTTCTCCAAGCAGCCATGAGTATGACTCTACGAAGGTCTCTGGAATGTGCATGGAAACATTGTGGCCCTAGCGTTGCAAAAAAAAAAGGGGCGAGCACGTGTCGGCGGTTCCTGTCACACTAAACCTAACATCTGCCTCATGGTCCTCATCTGCTTCCCGGCCTCGAGCCAAATATGCAAAATGAAAGCGGGGCAGAGAGGAGAAACAGGCTTTCACAACGGAGCACGACCCTCGTGAGCGGGTAGAATGAGCGAAAAAACCCCGCCTGAGTTCACTGGACTCGAAACACGAGATCAGGCCCAACAGCTTCATTGCATTTCAAGAGGGCGGCCTACAGGTAGGCCTAAGAAAAAAATCTATCTTGGATCCCATGAGGATCTTCTACATTCCTTTCAACCTCTCTCTATCTCTCCTCAATCCTTTAATGCATTCGTCTCGTAGGCACTCAAAAGGCAGGCGGCCTTTTTTTTATATGTCGTGACGAACTCACCTTGCATCGGCTCACGAGAGTCTTCCCGTAGGTGGAATCCCTTTGCCTTGTAACTGTGTCGTATATTTGAGCAGGTGATATCGGCCGCGTGAGTCCATGATAGATGACTGGACAAAATAACTAATATCACAAAGGATTCGGCCAACATCGTCGATGCAGTCTGCCACTGACACACCCTAGATGAGGGAAGGCCCAGAATTTTCACTGGCAGAACCATGTTCTAGGCGACTCGCAGCAAGGTGAGAACTCGGATCACATTCTGAGAGGAGGAATGCGAGTTTCGATGAAAAATTGAGGCAGTTGGGAGGAGGGGCGCAGAGAACGCTCGATCACGTCAAACAGTCGCCTGCGCCGAGGTCCGTCGACCAACTGAAAGGAGCTGCTTGTGCTTGTTTCTCAGGGGACGGAGCGTCGTTCCGCTGCATCACTGTCTTCACAAGTCACAGTTTTCTTGAACAACACGAACAAATATGTCAGATTTATTTTATAAAATTTAATATATTCTATATTTTAAATATTATTATTTTTTAAATAGCGAGAATGAACCTATAAATGCTATCGGTTTGAAGAATATAGGCTAGCTGCACTGACATCACTGTTCCACCATGGCTCCCTCCTTCAAACCCGTCACCCATGTGATTTTCGATATGGATGGACTGCTCCTGGGTCAGTTTAAGTATTTTTCATTCAAGTTACATTTTGTAAGTCAATTTTCAAAACCTTCACGTGCATGGAAGTTTTTCTTCTTTTTTTCCAGGCGAGGGAACTGGCCTGTCTCGCTAGGTCTATTCGCAAATGGAACTTACCGGTAGCTGGCCATCGGCTGGTCGATAGTAGGCGCGTAGGATGAAAGTAGGCTTACGTAACAGGTAGAGCCATCTGGGTGCCTTTATATGCCTCGGCCTACCGGAGGAATCTTGGAGTCATAGTACGCCCTGTAATTTTTGTCCATCCAAGGAATGCATTTTGTATTGTACGACTATGATCTAATTTGAATGTATTTTTTGATACCCCGTCGCATTTAAGGTATATAACATGGTTGCGGTGGCGTTTCCTGTGGCTCCATGGGAAGAACCTCATCATTAATGTCCTAGGAAACATGAGTTCGATAGATGTGATTGTTGGAAGGTAAGAAATAGGCTGTTTTGTCAAGAAAGTACACAAAAAGGTGTGAAAATCTCATCAATTGGCTACGGACAGTTGAGGTCCTGAGTTCAGTCATAATTTTATGCATCATAAGATGGAACTACAATGCTTAATAACATTCAACCTCAATAAAAATATATGAAGACCATTGAGTCCAGTATCAATGAACTCATGGCAAATGAGAGAGGGTGAGCATCTTGACAGTTGACATGGTTTGATTCTTGCTCCATTTGCAGTCATGAGCTCTTTAGTTTTGCTTTTAGGGCATGCTTTGTGTTTACTTGGAAAAATTTTGCCATAAGTCCTGTTTGGTTAGGTTTGGGGTCTTCTCTGTATAGACAGGCCTATTATCAAGTTCTGTTACTAAGTTGTACTTCATCTATGACTAGAGAGGTTGTAGAATCTTTTCTGGATACATATTGTCAAATTCTGCATGGAATTCTGCTTGATGATTCTTATTTTCAAATATTCAGAGCATGTCTTTTTTTGCCAGTTATAGTCTCGTCATACTCTGAAGCATTCTATTGTTAGCAGTCTTTCCATCAATTGTCATGACTAGAGCTGTGCAATGTGCAATACTGGATAGAGAGAGGATCATAATATTGGATTACAAATATTGGTATACTTAATCATATGGAGGGGGAGGGAGGAGGTAGGGGAGGTTAAGGACATTGTAGGAGAAAAAATTCATTTTCTTGCGATGTATTTCTTGATCATTTTAGTGACACTTTCAGTCCTGTTATAATGAATACACAAAAGGGCAGTTAATTTTGCACATGGAGATTCCTTTGCATATTTATACCCATCTCAAGTTACAGAAGAAAATGGAGAAAAATTGTCTCTGGGTCAGCACTTATCTTTCAAACTTGCACGCTCCCATTCATGCTTCCACTTTACTACATTGATGACATTCCCATGCAAGTTTAGAAGGTGGAGTAATAAGAGTTTTCCATTATATAGAAGAGTCTTGGCATGCACAAATTCATTGCATTTGACTGCTCAAGTCCCTCATGAAAGTGAGATCCTCATGGTAATGTACAGGGTCTTGCATAACCTTTTGCTAGGGGGGGTACAGCAATTATGGAGTAGGAAAAATATGAATGTTGTACATATTTTAAAAGCTAATTTTATTCTCATTTCATATTTGTCATAGAAAATTTTAATCGCTGGGATGGTTGGTGATGACAAAAGGCAATGTGTTATAGACTGCATTCGAGCATATGCCTATTGAGAAGCAAGGGAAGCAGGTGCAATGTTTATCAATTGCAAGTGAATATCTCACCATTGAATCGCAGTGAGTGATTGAGTTACTGACAACTGCAACAAAGGATATGAATCTTGTTTTATTTTATTTATTGAAATTTGAAATGGCAGGACAGAAAAATTGTCTGAAGTGAGCAAAAATTTTGCGATGGAGAATAGTGGGAAAAGACAAAGAGAAAAAGCTGCAGTCAAGTTGCAAAAAAACAAGTTCAAAGAGGTATGGAAAGCTAATCAGATGACAATACTGTATCAAGAAAGGCTTTAACACTAGAAGGGCAGCAGCAGTCATTTTGACCGTTAGTGAACTTTAAATGGGCACCATGCTTGTACATTTTGATGTACGAAGTTGCAATTCTTTGACTTTTCATCATTTAGGGTTTTACACGTTCACACAAAAATTGGTTTTGTAGCTGCAACAGGAATGCCTGTACAGAACACCATACCTGGAAGGGCCATTAGCAGTCATTTTGACTGCTGCTAGTTTTTCACAGTCAACAGTATGCTGTTCGCTGCTGGCATGGTTGGACGTGTTTGCACGTATGCTCGTATAGTGCGGTCTGTGACAATGGTTCCACGACAGAACTTTACTCCGGCTTAGATACCAGCAGAACTTTAAGACCTAGCGGAAAACCAGTCAGACATCGATGACCCAAGCTCAGATGTAGTGCTAAACGGTATTGACAAGTATTGTATACCTCAGTATGTTGGAAAGTTGTCAAATATTGATTCAGCTGATGAGGAAATGAGTGAATGGGACGCTGCACCTACACTGAATGCAGGTCCCACTGTTCCAAACAGTGCTCAACACAGCAACAGAGGACACAGTGGCAGACGATGCATGGGGAGGCCTATTCCGCATACTGCGGGTGATCAAGTACTTGGAAAGGACAGCAAAACTGTTTGGGCAGTTATTGACAGCGTGAGTAATCCTGGAAGACTGTCTGGACAAAATGTTCTGAAAGAGACAGCAGGACCTATGTCGCATGCTAAACATAATGTTTCAGATAATAGCATGTCTAGCGCTTTGCATTTATTCATTGATCAGTCTATGTTGTTGCATGTAAAAATGTGCACCGCGACCGAAGCTTGCAGACAGACTGAGGACAGCAATTTGTTGATTTCCCTTGAAGAACTTGATGCTTTTATTGCTTTCGGTTTTATGCCCGTGGGGCATATAATGCTGCCAGTCTTGACTTAGATCTTATGCGATCATCAGAATGGGGTCCATCCGTCTTCACGCAAACTATGAGAAGAAACAGGTTCAAAGAAATAATGAGTTACCTGCTTTTTGATGTGCATACCACTAGATCTGCATGGTTGCAGACAGATAAATTTGCATTGGCATCTGCAGTGTGGAACAGATTCATTGAGGATTGTTATGCATGCTACAGACCTGGAGAGAATGTTATTGGAGATGAACAACTCTTCCCCAGCAAAGCTCGGTGCAGGTTCATGCAGTACATGGCCTACAAGCCTGATAAATTTTGTAAACAATTCTGACTTTTGGCTGATGTTGACTCAAAGTACATGTGCAATGGATTCCCTAACCTTGGGAAAGATGACTTGCATCCTGCAATGAGTCATTGCCTGAACATGTTATCATGCAGCTCAGGGGCCCTTATCTGAAGAAAGGGAGCAACATCACCACTGAGAGCTTCTTCACGTCGCTGAAGCTGGCTGAGCGGCTGAAAGTGCAACAAACAAGCATTGTTGGAACAATGGATATTGCGAGGAGGGATATCCCAGAGACTATGAAGACGTCACAGGCACATCTTACGAGACCGCCATACTAAAGAGTGCAAATGATACTATGCTAACCGTATATCAAGGAAAGAAGAATAAGAATGTTCTGGTGCTAAGCACCGAGTGTCCAAATACATGAAGGCAAAAAGAAGCTTCCCAATATCGTATTAATTCTACAGGGCCACTAAATTTTACGTGGACATAGTGGACCAAATGGCTCATAAGTATTCTGTGAGGGCTGCATCTTGCAGGTGCCTTGTACAGGTTTTTTTTTACAATAAGCTTGACCTGGCAGCAATCAATGCGTAGGTCTTCTATAAGATACAAAGAAGTTACTGGAAAAAGGATCTCTCAACAGAAGTTCATTCTCCGACTAGTGGTAGAGCTAAGGGCAGAGTACACGAAGAAAAAGCCCGGATGCTGAACACAACCGGAGAATGAGCCTCAGGCCCAATGTGACCGCAAGCGATGCCACTGTCTAGTACTCTCCAAATGGAAGAGGAGCAAAACATTTGACACATGCTCTACTTGCAACAAGGCCATTTGTGGCAAATGCTTGGACAAGATGATCACTTGCACTGTCTGCTTGTCAAAATTTTGAACATTAGGCTTGTATTTTTCAATTTCACAAAAAAATCATGCATGAATATTGTATTTTGTATTGCCTAATGTACATTTTTTTTTACTGGTTCCAAAATAAAAAATAAACTAATAGTGTCACTATCCATCAGTCGATAGCCAGTCGATGTCCGCCTCTCAGAAGCATGCCAGACGATTATTTAGCGGTAGCGGTCAAAATGACCGCTCGCAGCCCTTCTAGGTATGGAGGTGGGTCCGACCCTTCTAGTGTTAAGGGAAAAATAGAAAGTATGATGATTAGTGAGCTTGGTTCTGACCGAAATTCTAAGGTGGTTATCCCACAAAACATCCAAAATGTTATTCATTAAATGGAAAATGAAACATAACTTTTTGAAAATTTGTTGAAATTATACCCTCAACATTTGAGGGCTGTACGTGAAGCAAATGGTCACACAAAATACTGATGCATTACTGTATTCAGGTTGAATAAAGGTTTAAATTGATACATAACTTAAAATTGTTCTATTTGTACTTTAGGTTGTACCCCCCTAGCAAAAGGTTATGCAAGACCCTGTATGAACAAACAAGTATAAATAAGTTGCTTCTTAAAAAGTATGTTATATGTGGGAATCATTAAAATGTGATTTTGTGGTACATATCATAATGGAAGGGAGAACTTTAATTGGTCTGTTCAACCTCAGCTTGGTGAATATACCATTAAAACAGAAAATAGTTAAAGCATTGAGAATGACACTGAAAATTTGGTCTAAGACCTTTTGAATGTTTTTTTTTTTCCTTTTTCCCTTCTACCTTCCAGGGAGCATGAAATAATGGATAAGGGTTATAAGCTTTTTTTTTTTTTTTTACCGAAGAAAGCCCCCCATTATATCCTGTATCATGCCAAAACAAAGAAGTTGTTTGGAACCCCTGAATTTATTCAGAAGTTTTCTACTATTAAGGAATCAATATAAGTCAATTTGACAAATCTTTGGGATTTTCCCTGATGTCATGTTTCAAAAACAGCATCAATTATTATCAAGGACAGGGGATTACATTCAAGGACTTTTGGGAAATGCCATGAATGATTGGAAAGAAGTTCAGAGAGGGTGACTGCATTGCCACAAGAGATGATCGAAAAGAGAATGGGATAATGAATGAAATGGGGAATTGGGATAAAATGGGATTCATTAGTGTTGACACAAACTCAGAGCTTTTTAACCCTTGTTTGATAATATTTTCCTGCCACACTGAATGTTCCCACTTCTTTTCTGTCATATCTAGTGGCATTGGCATCAATATCTAGTGTCCAAGAAAAAATGGTAACATTATTTTTTTTTAAATATCTCCCTTCAATAGAATGCAAGCCCCATGTTTTTCTGCATATGAGATTTCAGATGAATGACCAAGATTTCTGCCTAGTGTAAAAGAAAACAATCCACCCATTGCTTCAAATGCAATGATTTTTCAATTTAGTAGTACTGAAAATTACAATGAAAAAACAGTTTGCTCATTGCTCCTTACCTGATACTTCACTTTGGTATGCTCCAACATAGCAGAGTGCAGATGACAGGCAGTCTTACTGAAGGTTTTTGATAAATTACTCTCATTGTGTGTAGTTGTGATTGCTTTACATTTTTTTAAATATCTCCTACCAACATCAGGTGAGCCTAATAGTTCTTTGCACATGACATTTTGGATGAATGGACAGTTATTTAGGTCTACAGAAGATCCTAGAAAATGATTTATTTAAAGTGCAATGAGAACACCAAGCTACTATAATGATGGGAAAGGTATCCTAAACTAATTTCTTCCCTAGGACTTCCTGCTGCTTGCATTCAGTCATGTTGGAGAGTGTTAATGTCTCATCCTTGGAGAGGAGCAGTACTCTGTTTGTTTGCTATGATTTTTGGTACTTCAATGCTATTCAATTACAATTCAAATACTATTTCATTGAAGATGTCACATGTAGGAAAAAATGTGACTTGTATGGTGCTGGATAGAGATATGAAATGAATAAATTGGCACCTTTTTTTATTTGAGGCGCATCATAGAACCACTGTGTGGTCTTGTCTATATACATCAAGAACAGGTTCTAGAACATTAACTGGGTTGAGGCATATTGATGTGACCCTTAAGCTACAGTGTGCTGATTGTGCTCTTTGACTTGTGGAGGTTTAAGGTTTTTAATTTTTTCTCAATTATTTTGATATTATCAACCCCCCAAGGTAAGATGATTCCCAAACTGAGTAAGGCTGAAAGTCTGAAGTGTAGAAAGAGCTATTCATACCAACTGACAGTTGGATTGCTCTCCTGAATTGTGTACAGGATAATCTTTCTGATTTTTTTGTTATCTGAATAAAGCATTAGAGCAGGGGTGTTAAACTCAAATTGGTTGGTGGGCTGAATTCCTTAACCTGCAGATAGCTGCAGGCCACACCCATAAGCTTGTGTGCAGAGGGTGCTGAGAGTCAATCCAGGTGAAAATTTCAAGAACAGGTGATGGGCCATATCTGGCCTGTGGGCCATTTGTTTGACACCCCTGCAAGTATAAACATAGCAAGAAAAATCAATGCACCTTTAGAACAAGTTCCTATTTCCTATGGCCTGCAGGCTTACTGGCTAGAATCAGGTGTTGGGACTAAACACAAGTTTAATATTTTGTTGTATGAGTAAAGTTGCCAGGTGTTTTCTTTAAAAGTGTGGGACATCTTGTTTTATGGGACATTTAAAAAATGTAGCAATGCATTGTGATGTTTCACCACATTAATTGATAGAATTTGGGGGTGTAACATGTTCTCCATTGTTTAAGGCAGGGGTGTCAAACTGAAATCGGTCTGCGGGCTGCATTCCTTACCCTACAGATGCCTGTGGGCCGCACCCATAACATTTCAGTGAAGTGTGTGCTGACACACAATCCATGCAGAAAATTTAAAAAGCAGACTGTGGGCCGGATCCAGCCCGCAGGCCATATGTTTGACACCCCTGGTTTAAGGTAATGTGGAAATCCTATACTAAAAATGATGTACACAATCAAGAACATGGATGCAGCAATAGGGGCAATAGACAGTGTTAATACCAGGAAGAATGCATGCCAATTCTGAAGAACTTTTAACAAGAAGCTGATTCATCAGGAACTTGTAGACATTTTGCAGTGCAACCAGTTTTTCATTGATATTGCTTAAAAAGGGAACTACATGACAGGCCTTGTTTGAGTTCCAGTGCAGAGCAAGAGTTATATGGTGTGAAAGCTTTATGGAACAGTTAAAGAAAATGTGCAAGATCTCAAAATTGCCTGAAGGGACAGAGAAAATGCTACGCTTAAAAAATATTCACAAAATTAACTCTTGGTGTAAAATGCCACTGCACAAGTACAAGCTTTCAAATGTGGAGCATTATTTACAATACACTTACTATATCAATGTGTAATGGAATGCTGCTGACTCTGCATTGACAGATGGTAATGGATTCTGATGTCAAATTATCTATTGAGGTATTGGTATCACTTCATATTTTGGTAATATTGCAGACACAGAACGATTGTACACTCTTGCTACCCAAGATGTGGTGGGTCAATATGGAAAGGAATTCACTTGGGAGTTGAAAGTGCAGCAAATGGGGAAACATTCTTCAGAGTGTGCCAGGATGATTTGTCATTCTCTCCAGCTTCCCATCACCCCAGAGGAGTATCTCAAAGAAATGAGTCATGTTCAGGTGGAGCTGTTCCCCTCTGCCCAGCTTCTGCCAGGTTTGTGTTCTCAGATTGCCTTCTCAAGAAGGATGTACATCTTAGAAACACTGATGCTGCTGCTCTTTTTCATAAATTGGTGGACATTTTAAAATGTAAAATTGTGTTATAAAAAAAAAAGTCCAAATCATGGGGGGGAACTAAAAAAAAATCCAGAATAGATCCAATGTTTCAGCCCAAGAGAAACTTTCATGGAGCACATTGAGGCATTCTCTTTTGTACCCCTTCGCTTGTTCTATTGCATATGTTGCCTTTTGCACTGTAAGAAATGGGTACTGATGCTTGCATAGTGTATGTCTAACAACATGAGAATTGGCGATGGCACCTATGGCTGTCAGACTAGTGTGGTGGGGGGCATTGGAGTCTTTTGATGCCCAGGAGATGCCAATGCCTCTTTCACTGACTCCTCCAGAAGGAGGTTGAAGACTTAAATTTCCATCTGCCTGTGAAAGGGTTTAATATGTGCCTTGTGGAACTCAAAATGGCATACGACCTTGTGCTTCGAGGGAGGTCGTGAGGAGAGCTGTAGGAGTATGAGATTAGTGGTCAGCTACTAAATGGTGAGTCATTCTTAAATATACCCAACAGGATCCCAGTTTAGAGAGGATGGAATTGATGCCACTGGGCAACAGTTCCATCATCTCTATACTGCAAAACCCATCTATTCTGAATCACCTGCTGAGACAATAGTGGGTACATTTGTAGATAGCTCACTCTGTACAAGTCATTGCTGTCCTAATGCAGCAAATGAGTTGTGTTGGAGAAAGCGGGAGGAGGGAAGGACTTTCTCGGTGCATGCTGTACACCACCAGGATTGGATTCTCACTCATTTCCTGTTCCTCTTGTACATGGACAGGATCTGTAGGTGCAGCCTGTGTCGCGAGGTCAACATTGGTGGTGTCGAGGTAAAGGTAATCTCTTTGCTGATAATGGTGTCCTTTGGGCCCAGTTTAAGCAGGAGCTTTACAGTGTGCTGGTTCTGTTCAACTCCAATTGTACACTGTAAAAAATAATGGTCCAGGCTGGAACTCTTTGATGGTTGATGGCTAACTCAAGTGTGAGCTGGCCGGCCAATCATTCGCCGAAGATGAGCTAATGTGACTGAGAACTTGAGAAGGGTCTGAAAACTGGTATGGGATGGAGCCAAAGTGGTCATAGTAGGGAGTCACTTCTCAGATTCTACTGAAATGAGTCCCTTGTCCCTTTCACAAAGTTCCCTATGGTTTTTCATATAGATCTCAGAGGAAGAGAATTGAATACCTTAAAACATTTCTCTGAAGATGTAACCTAGCCCTGGAATAAACCAGGAAATTCTGGCTCGGAGGATCCTTCTACTTTCCATGGTAAGCTACACGACTGATTCCTACTCCACTAATACTCCATCTCTCCCAGATGAAGGAGCAATAGGGTGTCAAATAATGCATAATGCTGTATAATGCATCATGCAGTTTATGTTGTTTTTTTCCCTGTATTTTTTCACCATTGTGAAAATTCGGCTTTTGATTGGGGCATGTGCAGTTTCCCAATGAGCCCAAGTTGGCTCGATGAAGGGTCAACAGGACATGCCCTATCATAAGCCAGCTTAAACCAACCACCATATGGCAGTGATGGCCCAACTAAGGCTTATATACACATTGACAAAAAGTCATTGATGGCCCAATGAAAAATATTTGACTGGGATTGAGTGATGGTTCTGAGTGGAACCATGTCATTCACTAAGGGTTTTAAGTGACACCTTCTGTGAAGGTACTACATGAACCCTTCGTAGGTGGTTCTCTAAAGAACCATTAAATGGTTCAAAGAAAGTTTCATTCTAGAACCAATAAACAGTTCTTAGGGAGAACCATTTTTTTTTTTACAGTGTACTGGGCAGAAATTAAACTCAGCTTCTTTGAAATCCAGGTTAAGGGCATCTTGAGAAGTCCTGCACAGTGTCCTCTACTTGTTAGGGAGGACCTGCTGGAACTGAACTATAGAATAACTTCGACAGGAATTATATAGACAAGAAACTACGCCAAGATCAGAAGGATGTCAGCAAGGAATAACGTCATTGCGGAATTAAGGCAAAAATATTTTCATTGGACTTTCACCAAGAGGGAAGAATGCACACATGGAAGTATGATGACAAGGCTAAAAGCGATGAATGTAACAAAGACATGAGTTGGAGGGGAATGTTAGTAGAGCATTATGCAGGATGGGCCAAAAAAAAAACAAAGCTATCATTTTTGGTAAGTTGTCAATTGATTGTAGGTTACCGATCCTGATGAAATTTGGTAGCCACCTAGGGTGACTTAATTTGGGTTTGTATGCCAAGTTTCAAATAAAATTGAAAAAACTGTGAGATTGGCATTTAGTTTACTTTTCATCGCCAAAAAAGTAAGTGTTCATATTTTCTTTCAGCTTAAAATTTTTCACAACTGACAAAAACAAACAAAATAAAAACAAATGCCAAAAATGAAAGCATATAATTTGGTGTATGGACGTTCATTTCCATTGAAAAGGTGCTGAATGTGCCCTCCATTCTGTTGAACACAAGCCTCTTGTCTGGGACACCACAGATCAATGGCTCAGTCAATAAATATTTGTGGCAGTGCCCCCCAATCTTCCTTTATAGCATCATGCATGGATGGAAGGTCATGAATTCGGTCCTCCCCTTATATCCTGGCCCTAAAATTCATATCTATATTTTTGACAGCACATTTTGTTGTTGGTCATCAGAAAATAATTACAGCTCTTATAAATTTAGAGCCAGAAGGCTGAAATTTGGTATACAAACTTCAATTGTGTCACCCTATAAGCCTGCCAATTTTAATTAAAATCGGCAGCCAACAAAGAGATTGAAAACTCACTGAAAATGATGGCTTTATTTTTTTTTTTGGCCCACTCTGTAAATACCTCATTCACTGAGTAAATATCATGTGTGGGCTTCCCAGACATCATTAGTTTTGGGAATGCTTCACAAACTATAGGTTTTCCAAGTCAAAAATGGATATAAGAAAGTCAAATGCAACAAGGAAATTTATAGGGTGTTTCAAAAAAGATTTTTTCTATGGGGGACTCATTTTCTATGGGGGATAGGTAACACTCTTTCCCATAGGGAAAAAAAATTGGAACAGGCTTTATCCTGGCTCCTGCCTATTTTCTTAAATGTAGAACATCTTGAGAATGAAGCTGAGAAGGCTTAATCTAACAAAGAATATAATGTATGCTGTGAGCCATTGATGAAATGTGGGATTTGCCTTTTGGTGTCAGGTTCACTCCAAAGAATAAGGATTGGTTCAACCCCACTAGAATAATACAAATTTTACTTGAGATTCTGATGTGAGGGTACAAAAATTAAAATCTTTCCTCATATTACTCTTCCCTTCGGATGCTGGACTGAACATGCATTGAACATTGCAAAACTATTACTAAACCTGAACTATTAGAGCACTGCACCTAGCCCTTCCTGATCCTTCCAGTGTACTTTACTTTCTGATTACTGCAGAAGAGTTCTAAGAAAAAAGAATTGATTTATTTTATTTTTGAATTCAAAATAATTCATCAGTTAAAAATTAGAAAAGTTCAATTTGAATTTGGTTTAGTTTCCATAGACTGATCCTGAGCAGTATCTTAATTATCCTAATTTATCATTGTTATAAAAAAATGCCTAGAACATAATTTTTTAAATTCTGATTTTGCCATTTTAAAGGAGTAGTAATTTGGATTAAATTAGAATATCAGAAAAAGTCAGATTTACATTTGTATGGGTTTTTATTTTTATGAGAATACCCCTAAGAATAAAATTGTCATTTCCCCATAGAAAAAGGATGGAACGTCTTTTTTGAAAACACCCAATGAATGTTTTGCTAGGCTGGGCCTTGAAGGAAAGCATGATGTATATAAGGAAAGTTGAATGTGACTGTCTTATATTATGACTCTGCCAAGCAACTGCCACAGAGTTGCATTTCCATGTTGGGCACTTTCAAATGCAAATGCATTTATGCAAATGTATGGATGCATTTTGATACATCATTATTGCTTTTAGTAGCATTTGATGTCAGATCACGAATAGAACTTTAAAGCAATCAACAGCAAGTATAGCTTTAGGTTTTCCAAGTCCAATTAAAGTTTTGTCAAGTGCGACTTGTACAGGGTGAGTCAAAAAAAAAACCAAGCTATTGACTTCAATGTGCTGTAAATCAGGCTGAAGTGCCTTGATTTGAGTAAGCTTTTAGGACACATGAAGCAATGCTTTTGCAGAAGATATAAAATTATATGGTATGATATCACACATTTTTTGCATATCCGGATGAAAATGGCCATCCCCATTCGGAAAACTGCTGCAACAGTACCTGGCTGCCATTTTGAGTTGGAGCAGAGACAGTTGTTGTTATTAAGAAAACACTTTATCTTCTTCATCAATGTTTTAAGATGTGTTTCTTCCTTCTCCCAGATTTTGTTTTTCTAAAGCAAAGCAATGCTGAGCTACATGCATGAAGACATTGCAGTGATCAAGCAAGACCTCATGAGTTTAAAAACAGGATCACCATCTTGAAAGCAAGGTAGTTGAAGGCCCAGAACCCAAAGAACTGAAGTGAATGCTGAAAAGTTTAAATGCATGTGTTGAGTGGGGAGGATCAACCTGAAAGTTTGTTTTACCAGAAAGTTCATTAATCATTTTTCTGACTTTAAATTCAGGTCTTGATCACTGCCAAGTTTTCATGTGAGTAACTTGGTATTGCTTTGTTCTACTAATAATAAAAAATTTGTTGGAATAGGAAGAAACACATCTTAAAACATTGATATAGGAAATGAAATGTGTTCCTAATAACAACAGCTGTTGCTGCTGTGACTCAAATGGCAGCTGGGAACTGTTGCAGCAGTTTTCCGAATGGGGGTGGCCATTTTCATCCTGATAAAGCAAAAAATGTGTGATATCATACCATATAATTTTATATCTGCTGCAAAAGAGTTGTTTCAAATGTGCCTAAAAGCTTGCTAAAATCAAAGCACTGCAGCCTGATTTACAGCACGTTGAAGTCAATAGCTTGGTTTTTTTTTTTTGAGCCACCCTGTAGATTCAAGTTCGACACTGTCATGAATGGACATTAAAAGCAACATGAGGAAAAGCAAATGAGACAGGCATGCTGGATGCTGGACTTTCAATATGCTTTCCTCTGACAAAGGGCAAATTAAATGTGGCAGCCCCATGTCATGAAAGCAACAACTTGGCAGTTTACATCATGTCACTCAAGCAGATACATGCACTCAATTCATTTCTTTTTTATATAGGGTGGGCCATAAATATTCACACCAAATCAAAGTCTTGTATTTCCTGTACTAATAACTTTTCATGGAATCAATTGAATCTCAACAAGAAAAAAGGGCTCACAGTAAGTATTCACAAAATGTGTTCGATGTATCCACGTTCTTCTTGACAGCAATCTGGAATCTTTGAGTCTGCCGGTCGATTGCACAGGACAGACATAGTTTCACTCCTCTCTTGGCACAAACCTTAACCAGTTCAGGTCAGTGGATTTCATTTATGGGTGCTTGCTTTCACCAGACTTCACATACAGTAATCCACTTGGCTACGGTCAAAGTTGTATGGGGGTCATTCATATTCTTTGATCATTTCTGGCTGATGGTCAGCAAGACAATTTTTTTAACCTTAAGCCTTTTTAGATGGAGAAGGCTTCATGTCTAAATAGCAGGGGTTGACCAGCAAAGAGACACATTGACATTAAAAAAAAAAACACTTTTTTCTCTGCTGTTTTTAGGCATACAAAAATAGAAAAGTTACAAGTGGTATGAATATTTATGGCCCACCTTATAGATAAGGATGCATGATAGTGCATACAGGAACCATTGACTGCATTTTTCAGGAGCAATGATGGATAGAATAGGGAGATTTTGATCATGTCCCTATTCTGAAAGGATGGGCAAAAGGTACATGTCAGGTGGTGAAGGTTCATCCCCAACTCAGTCGCTTGATCAAGATAATAATAATATTGAAAAATTACTCTTAACTCGCTAGAAGTTGCTTCAAACGATTTGTAAAGCATGAAAAGCAAGCTCTTCAACTCTTGCCTTGAAGCTATGGGTTAGATCAACCAGAGGTTTTGGTCATTCATTTCACCGAAATTTGGCAGAGTTAGCATTTGGCCCAAAAACATGAAATCAACTTTTTTTTTTCTGACTGAAGGTTTCTCCATGGTGAGGTTGCAAAATTTTGACCTAATTTAGCTTGTCAGGCTAACCTCTTCCCATATTTTCTTGAATAACTTCATACCTATTTGTCATAAAAGGTTCATTTTGGACTCATTTTAAAGGTCTCTTTCAGCTCTATCTTGTGCATATATTAAGTTCATATTTCTGTATACTAATTTTATATGAAAAATCGAAGGCTTTGACCTTTGCCCCTTCACATAAAAAATATATCATGTTTAAACTTCACCAAATTTACAAGATAACATAAAAATATGATAATGATACTCGTAAAATTTCAGGAGGCTTTTTTGTACCAGTCTCAAGATATATGCAAAATTGTGCTTGACTTTTGCTGTTTTGGGGTACTTTAATTTCAGATAGCTCAATATCAGATTGATTTGTTGCTCCAACATGATGGATTTGGCTGACCTACATCATATCATCTCAATTATTGGGTTGGAAAGAAAGTCTTGCAACACTCTGTGCAAATTTTTCAACATTTTATAACTTTATTGAAATGCAGTTTCCAATTTTATACGTTTTTGGATGGTATCTTCAACTCTCCTGACAAGGGTGAGAACCGTATTGAATAGTTTTATGATATCAGTAAAGCTTTTGATAGCATCAACCACAAANTGTGCGGACGAAGGAGCAGTGATTCGCAGACACTGACACGGCTCAGAGTCGCTGAGCTGATGAGGGACCCATGTCGAGTAAACCTTCTGATAGCTGAGGTCGTTCAGATGGTTGCTGATGGCCATATGGGTGACTCCAAGTGTAGTCGCCAATTTGCGGGTGGTGGCGTTCGGCTACGCGTTGAGGGCGTTCCGCAGGGCTTCGTCATTGACTGTAGATGGACATCCTGAGCATGGTCGATCTTTGAAAATTTTTAGAAATAGTTTTAGAAAGTGTTGCAAGACTTTCTTTCCAACCCAATACGTGTCAATGCATTTCATATATTATCAGTATCAGTTTTTCAACCAGTCATGTACAAAACATTTACAATGAAATAGAAATATGAACACTGTTTACCAGGACTCAGTAGAATCTTTTGCTTACTATTGAGGAAGAAAAAATATTTTAAGCAGGAATTTGGATTTATGTATTGCAAGCATCATGGGAAGCATCTTTTTAACACATCAGAATACTTTTTTCCAAAGAAAAAAGTCAGGAGATAAGTTGGAACAAAAGATATTCCAATCAATCCAATTATAGGATTACAAATACAATAAACCTTGAAAACAGGGGGAGAAATATCTGAAGACATGGCCTAATCAGGAAACCCAACGTCTGCTTTCATGGGCAGGGAGCATCAATAAGGGCCAACTTAAAAAATGTTGGGTTCATTGGGTCACACGGTGAGTTTGTAAGAATCAGTGAGTCAGTATGATCTATCCAGTCCAGCCCTGCTATGCCTTTAATCCTTGAAAGAGCCATTAAATGTGATGTCTTCTTCCATCCTGAGGGAAGAGAGTGACTTCCCCTTTGACCCTTCTGCCAGACAATGGCATATGACTCCAGGGAGAGGGTGCTGGCATCATACTAGAATGATTTTAGAAATTGTCTTCTTGGCATGAAGGAGCCATGAAAGACTTAGGACCACCACTCATGACCTTCAAGCCCCTTTCAAAGGGTGACAACACCAAACTAATGAGCTACCATAAAGAAGGCCTTCCAGGGCTGGAGCAGATAGACCACAAGTCATTTGTTTCTGTTGAGTGGTGAGGCCAGTGTAGGAAAAATATATATTTTTCCCACGAACCTGAGGTGACTAATTGGAATTTCCCAGGAAGAATATGCAAGCAGACTAAGTGGGCCACCTGTCCATGCGTCTCCATTCCTGCAAACCTTGTACACAGGTTCGCAAGGGTTTTCCTGACCTGAGTGAAGCTATAGTGTGGTTTTGAGTTCTCTCTCTGGTTTAAGTAAAAGAAAGATGAAAGGCATAGACAAAGACAAAAGGTATAGGCATGAAATTAAAATGTTTTAGCTCTAAAGCTATGATTTATTAACTGTTCCTCTAACAGTCTGGTATGAAAGAAAGAATCCCATTGCTTGACTGTTGAGACTTTGACTTTTCTTGTTGAAAGCTTGGGTAAGTATTGCTGATTGAAATGGTTTTTCTTCTTATAGGAGCAGAGCGGTTGGTGAGGCACCTTTTCAAGAAGGGAGTCCCTTGTGCCATAGCAACAAGCAGTGCAAAGGTCCCCTTTGACCTGAAGACATTGAACCATAAAGAATTTCTGTCCTTGTTTGAAATAATTGTCCAGGGGGGCTCAGACCCAGAAGTCAAGCATGGAAAGCCTGATCCAGATATATTTCTTGTGTGTGCATCACGTTTCAAGGATCAACCAGATCCTAAAAATTGCCTTGTGTTTGAGGATGCTCCAAATGGAGTCCAGGCTGCTCTGGCAGCTGGGATGCAGGTTGTCATGGTGCCAGATCCACGAACAGATTCAAAAATGAAAGATGGTGCTACACTTGTCCTTGACTCTCTCATGGAATTCAAGCCAGAGCAATTTGGACTCCCCCCATATGATGACTGAATCTCAAGAATTCTTGGATTAATTTGTGTGTTGGCTGTTATGCTTTAGTAAAAAGGAAATATAGTCTAGGATCACTTTATTGCACATTTTCAGAAAAGACTAGGCCTAATGTTATATAGATATACTTATTTCTTATTCAGGTCTTGTATGGTTTTCAGGACTTCTTCACTATTGAGGTTGCTCAGGGAGGCATTCATTTCTCTTCCATGTTCTGAAAAAGAAGAATCAACACAGTCTTAAACCTAATTATCACAGGTCATGAGAAACAATTAGGAAAGAAACTACCCCCTTTAGTAATGCACATCATTTAGTAACATTTTCAATTTTGACAGGCAAGGTTTTGACGAAAGTTTGGTTTAAGGTACCAACATTTTTAAATTTTACTATTTTCCACAACACCAAAGAGCATAGACATTTTCAATGAAATTCATGGTGACTGAGGTCAAACTCTAGAGGTTATGACATGGAACATCCCATTCCAATACTGTGCTACATGAAAGAAGATTGATTCCAAATCTGGAGAAATATATTTCCTACTTTCCCTCTGGTGTAGACCTAGCCTCTCAACACACATATGGCCCAGGAATTAAAATGCTGTGATATACCAGACACATCTTGAAAATAGGCATGACTCTACTGCCATGACATATGGTTTTTAAAATTCATCTTTACACATGTGATCCTACCTTCATTGCATGCAGTTAGAAAAAGTCACAGTATTTATCCCCACTGGCAGACATTGCCTAAATGTGGTGGTGGGGTGGCCCACAACAAGGAAGACCCTATCCTTATATGAGATTATAATGAACACATGGGGCAACTATTAAGCAAAAATATTCTGAGATATACATTATTTCTCTTTTTTTTCTTTAATTAATTTGCCATCCTTTCTGTTCAGGGGGGAAGGGGGCATGCATTTACATTGCCCCCTTCCAAGCCGAATATAAGATGGACATTCACTGACAGAAGGGCTAGCCCTTGATCAGTCACAGCTCAGCACCCACGCGAGCCCTCCGACAGGTATCTCAAAACTATTGTGACAAAAGAAGGGATTTTGATTTTGATTTCATTGCCTTTTAGAAACAGTTATATTCCTCAGCACATAATTAAAAATGTGGTATCTTCACAGCTTTCCAGATACCTCAAGATTTGCACTAATGTAGAGGGTTTTAGGCAAAACTGTGATCTATATCAGAGGTTGACGTGCAATGGGCATGCCTCAAAGTTTCGTACTTCAAAAGAAGCAAGAAATTTTCTTCAAATATCATACTTCAGTGGGGGAACTGAATATTTCATTTTTACAATAATGAGGACTTGTTTTCGAACCTGTAAATAGGCTTGGATTGCAGCAAATTTATATTCCCAGTGCTTTTTTAAAAACTGGTGATAAAGTTTCTTTCTCGTCCTGTTTACCTCTAGACAGATAAAAGCTTTTAATAATCTGTCAATTCGTAGATGTCCATATGTGGGAATAAGGCTTCTCTCACCAAAGACAATTTGGGCATCATCATCTCTATACATGCCGAACGTCGTCTGTTGGCTGCTTGGCCTATAGCTTAGTTCGAGTAGCTTTGTTGTGAGACATTTTGAGCCAATCATTAACAGACGATGGCGTGTGCAGAGAGACTTCAACTGGGTTTGTCCTTGGAATGTGTAGTACTTCCAAGTTCTATCTGATACTCTGGCAAGCTAGGTTGACTGCAGAAACAGGTTGTAACAGCTGTTGATGCTCTAGGCTGGCTGTGCACCCTGACAAAGCTGGTCAAAAAGCGCAAAAAATCTAGCCTAGAGCTTCGCTTTTTTTTTCCTTTATAGCCTTTTTCTGCCTGGCATTTCACATCCTGAAGGGATCAGGTTTTTAAGTCTTAACCATCTCAAGTTAGAGGTCGGCTCCACCTGGGATCAAACCTAAGACACCAGCCTAGCAGATTACAAACCGAGCATTCAATAAATAACATTCAGTAAAAATAGATGCTTCAAGCCAGGAAAAAGTTGGCACACCTGCAAAAATCACTAGAAGGGCAATGTGTTTACATTGCCCCCTTCCAAGTTGGATATAATATGATGAAAATTCACTGACAGAAGGGCAAGCGCTTGACCAGATATAGCCCAGCACCCATGCGAGCCCTCTGACAGGCATCCTGAAGCTATTGTGATGCCTTCCCTAGCCAAAGTCATGCAAGGCACCAGGCAAGCTATGACTGGCCCCTAGCCTAGAAGAGGACAATTAAATATCCAAACTATGGCAGAATAGCCTACAGGTATGGGGCAAGGCTTAAGGAAGTTAAAAAGAGAAAGGACAGTGAAGGATCCTATCCCAGAAATTTGTCAGGCAGCCTGCATCTTCAGGGGGTTGAGGCCATGAGTCTGACTGACTCACAAACCCTAAGTTTCTGCCATCAGGTGCAACAGCTGCAAATCATCACCTCAGTTCAATAAGGTTCTATGCGACAATGTTCCGAACTTGAGAAATAGAGGGTCAAACTTCAGAGGACTCTGCAGGTTGTATGTGACATTTTACGAAGTTAATACTTGCAGTAGGCATGGCACTTAGTGAAGACTTGCAATGCAAGAATTAAGCGCCTCAATACATTTCAGTTCCTGCACATTCTACCATGTCGTAAGTGAGATAGAACCATGGAGCCTCCTTCAAAGGTACTTCCTCTTGGAAGGCCTATGATAAAGGGTTCTATCTGAACCCAACAAGATATCCCAATTATTCTCTGATGAAAATTATTTAAAAATTCAGACTCCTAGCATGTGCTCAAGAAACATAAATATATGTTTCATTTCAATATTTAGCCAATGTCATATTACATCATCTGACACTTCCAGGTTTACGTTCTATTCAACAAGTCATTGTAGCTAGGCATACTTTTAGGAGCCAGTTTCTTTCCAATGCTGAGACTCCCCTCACAAAATACACAAATTTTAGGCCAGTTGTTCAGGGAGACATGCACCTTGCCTTGTATTTGGTATATTGTAGATGCTGACCTTGTAAAAGACATCATCACTATGAGAATACTTAAACTTAACTTCAAATGGTGATCTATGAGCGAATCATAGCTGACTTAATGAAATGGAATGACTAAAATTGAGATTTTTGGCAGCAGATTTTTTGTGACCCAGGTAGATAGAACCTTGAAGAATCGTTAATTGTAGCCTTTCTTGAGGGAATTCACACAAAATCTATATATCTCCTGAATCTGCTTTCCATGCTGGTTACTTGGATATCATTATCTCATTTTTCATAAAAATGTCAGATACAACCTTATTGAACTGAGGTGACGAAATGTAAATAGTTGAGGCAGTACCTAATGCCCCAGGAGCAATTCATCTTAAGTTGATCTACCAGTGCCCCATTTAAATGATCGATCAGCTCAACCAGCCTTCAAACTAAAATGCATGGTAGCCTATGAAAGGAATGAAGCGAGAGCATGGAGTGGAATGACTCAAGCCTATAAAGGAAAAATAAAAAGGGGGAGAAAGGCTAGGTGTGAAACATGCCTATCAAAGAAAAAGTGTAACCTAGGGAAAAGCCCTACCATGCATTCAGCTAACTGTGGCCTGCATTGATTGACAGATTGGAATGATGCCCAGATTGCTTCTGCTACCTTCAGGCACATAAGGCCAATAGCACCCGACCCAACCCCAGCTAACTGGATAAGTCCTAGGATAAATTGAAGGAAGATATGGGAAAGAATGCCATGCCCTGATAAACTGCCATCATCACCAGGATCATATTGCAGTCACTCTGTGCTGCAACAGCTACACATCCAAGCTGCATATACAGCAGAGTTAAAAAAATCTCCAAACTAGTACAAAAATGGAAATGCAGTATCATCCCCTTCAGCTGGATACTTGCAAAGATCTTGCTTGAATTGCTGAGAAAAAAAAGCTAAAGTATTTTTTAAAGAGGTATGTTGAGAATCCATTATCTGAGCAGTCCCCAAATCCAATTGAGGTGAGTGAAAGCATTGAAAAACTAACTCACCATAGAACTAGCCAAAATAGACACATTGTGTTCAATAAAGACTTTGTGTCCTTCATGCAAATAAAAGTGAATAAAAGTATCAACATCAGAAAAAAGTTTAACAAACCATAGCGAGCATAGATGCAAGGTAGGATGCCACTACATTCTCGCACCAAGATAGGGAAGTTGAGGTTCTCCCTCTTCAGTCCAACATAATACTTTTCAAGGAAATCTCTGAAAGAGAAGAACAAAGTAGATAGCAGTGAAGGGTACTCAGATAATAACAGACCTTCTGAATGAGAAGAAACAAGTAGGAAATCAAAAGCCATAATCCCTATTGGTATATACATAAAGGAACAAAAGAAAGGTATGTCTGGGCACTGGTTGTGTCAAGCTACATCACAGCTGGCACATGCAACAAAGAGCCAAATTAATGCCACTACATAAGTGTGCATTAAAATTAATGATACAAGTGCAACTTTTATTTTCATGACTGCTCCTTTAAAGTAGGCCATGTCTCTGTCCTTGGTTTACCCTGTCCTATAACTGCACTCATAGTGTTCATCTGCTATTCCATCCACATGCCACCATGAAACCAATGGGAAACAGAGAGGGGTTCCTTTTTGGAACATACCCATGAATGGCTGTCACCATGACAATAGCCACTCAGTCACTTGTAAAATCAAAACTTTGTCCTGCTTTTGTACTGCTCCTGAAGATTCACTGCTAAAGTGGAAGGAAACATACTAACTCACAATATGGTGCCTAATAAAGGTGTGTGATTATTGCGTTGTCAGAATGTCCCTAAATTTTCCCTGCCTTCATGAATCATGCCATGGTTGATTCAAAACTATCATAGTGAAAGTGATATGAAACACTGAGAGGAATTCCATTAATCCAAAACCCAAGATGGCTGTACGTAATTCATGTCATATCCCACTTAGCATGAGCCAAGATGCAAGGTGTGAGATGTGGAAATCAGAACCAGAACAGCTTACTCTGATTCCTTTCTTTTAAATATAATTTTCATTCTTCATTCTATTTTGTCTCTTCTCTTCATGCAGAGCAAGAGTTCCTGTTATGTGTTTGTACAAGGTGTTCAAAAATTACCACAACCTTTGGCCATGTAAGTAATATTTGTCTCTTTATTTCTCTGGTGAACAATGGCTAAAACAAGATATTCAATTGAACAACAAATCTTCTTAGTGTCTAGTTACATATCTGATTGGAAAGAAAGTTCTTGGAATTTCATGAACAATTATTACAACCCAGTTTATTTAAAAGCAAAATCATCTCAATCATGAATCAATCACCATTGGCCTCTATCACTTCACGCCAATGTTTATGCATACTATGGATGCCATTCCAATAGAACTCTGGCGGCTGTGCTACGAAAAAGTTGGCCAAATCGGTTTTCAGGTCGTCTTGGTTGGCATACTGCTTTCCACCCATGTGACGGTCCAGGGCAACAAAAAGGTGATAATCGGACGGGGCAAGGTCGGGGCTGTAGGGCGGATGCAGCAGCACCTCCCAGCACAGGTCCAGTAACTTTAGATGAGTCTGTCTAGCGGTGTGCGGCCGGGCATCGTCGTGGAGGAGGATGGTTCTCTGTCTTTCTGGGTGTGTTTCAGCCAGTTTCTGCTGCAGCCAATCAAGTTGCTGGCAGTAAGATGGTTCTCTGTCTTTCTGGGCGTGTTTCAGCCAGTTTCTGCTGCAGCCGATCGAGTTGCTGAACTTTCTTTCCAATCAGATAGTTAATCTTGAAGTTATTCCCTGCTTGCCCTTGGAATCGCGTTCGTATTTATTTCCCTGGTGTTCTCGTTACTGGAACGCATTTAATATTTTTTCCTATCCACCACTGGTTTGTTGGCCTGTGGTTTATTGCCCTATATATGAGTCCGAACTCATGCCCTTTATTGTCCTCATCACTGACCCAAAAGTTGAGGATTAAGATCACATCTTTCTCCTCATTCATTTGAAATATCGTATAAGCATTTTTGCGGTACATTTCTTGAAAAATCATACTTTGGAGATTATATGCCCACCAATGATGTTCTTTGATTCGACATGCCAACCTATAGCGTTAGTTTCTATTTGAATCAAAGTTACGTGCCGATGGATTCTATCGTCCATCGGCAATGATTGAATTGAGGGAATCCCTTTTCCAATGCCAATTCCAAAAAAGCAAGACTGGATACGAATCCAGTTTGAGCACTATGTTCAAGCTATTTCATAATAATTCATCACGCGCATGTTTTTCCACGCAGGAAATGTTCCTTACTAGCGCAATATCCAAGAGAAAAGCTGATTTTCAAGTGCATATATTTTTTAAAACCCAGTTCCTGGACCACAAGGCTTAATACTTTGAATTACAGCATATTTACGCTAGTATGGTTCATTTCTCACGGCTTCACAGGTGGAGACCACGTTCATCATTTCATTGTCATAGGATGAGGTTTTGTCTCTCTTCGGCTCGGTTACCAACCCTGTGAGTGGGAGTGCAAATTGTGTTTCTGACAGAATGGGATTTAGAACGAAATGTTTTGCTGTGATCGGTCATGAGCATTAGGATTATTCATAGGGATTATTCAATCAATGGGTTTCAGGTTAGTTGTCCTGAAATCCCATGCATTGATCAGGTTCTCCTCTCGGCAATTTCCCACAGCTGTGCCATGAAGTGGATCGAGTGAGTGAGAAAGAGGAAACCGGCGCCTTTCGCAAGTTTTCTCTGCATTGCCTTATCTAACAACCTCAAAATTTTGCTAGAATTTTCTGCACACCTTTAAGAATTTTCTCACCGCGTTTCATGAAGAAAAAACTATCTTGGCGACTGTTTCATGACATTAGTATGACCGAAGTAGCTGTATTGAAATATGAGTGCTTTTTCAAGTTTTCTTCTTGCATGTTCAGCGAACCCTCCAGGCACTCGAATATATTTTATGTGACACTTGTACGAGCTTGTATACCAAATTGAATCAAGGTCGTTCAACTTCTTGGTAAGTTTTATTTGTCGATGTTACAGATTGGGCAAGAGACAAAGAGACGCAATCGGTTGGCATTAAAGAAAAACTAACTTAAAGTCTGCGCACTTATTTACATAATTCATAAATTCGACTTCACAGTAACATATTTTAGGCTTTTAACTTAAACTTTAAAAACAGCAAGAAGTCAAAAGTTCGAAATAAATAAATAAGAATTCCCATCTTCCCTGAACACCAATTATGACCCCAAATTCATGATACCCTCGGAGAAAAGAAGAAGCCTTCTGTATACTTCTCCAAGTGCAATTAAAATGTTGGCTGTAAGAGACCATGATTGGGATTCTGGTAGAGTCAAGAGAGGATGCACTTGAATGCTCAAGAGTTCCCAATGAGCTCACATCTGATGTCATAAAAGGTGTTTTAAGTCGTCAGTGCCACAACGAATTTGCCACAATATATATGACGGAGTAATAAATAATCCTATGTAATGGAAGCAACCCTTCATAAGAGAAAGATGCAAATAACAGACTAGCATCGCCAGATTAGGAACTATGGGTACAAATATAGGCCAATCGCCAATATTATGAACATTACGAATGGAAACTTCTTCAATCCGCTCCTTCATGGACCCAATCACTAGTATTATACCGCTTGGCTGATTTTTCGCTCTTTTTGCGTTCTAGAGTTGAAGACGAAAGAGACGAGAAGGAACTCACCCGAATGGACCCACCGAGTCCCTTCCAAATTGATGCACGCAGCGTTCTTCAGTGCCATGCCTTCCTGGGTTAGGAAGCAACACGTGATAGAGAAAATCAGGGAAAGGGAAAGAGGAATTCATGCACAATGACCCCTTGCCGGGAAGTCGGGAGGAGGCGGACATATTGATACTTGAATTATCAAAATTATTGAAGGAGACTGCAGGGATGAGACAAACATTAGTTTGGCAGAGATTGGTTTCGCAATAATTTCGGCGATGCTAAACTACACGACTCGATTGCACACACCAGGATCTTTCCTATAACAATCAGCCCATCTCCGGTGAAAAAGGGATTTATCATCTTCACCCTTTTGTCATCCTCATTCGGACGACGAAGAGGAAGATACGGAGGTAACAGAGCTTGGTTTCGATCCACGGGCCTCTGGGTTATGGGCTCAACACGCTTCCACTGCGTCACTCTGCTCTGTGGGGATATGATGGGGATAGAGCAGAAAGAAGGGAAGAATTGTATCTGGGAGACCATACATCGGATTTAATGGGGACAGGGAGGGTTCAAGTACTAGCACTGCCCGCTGCTTCAGCCTGACGCCATAGCCGAACTTGTGACGGCAGTGTACCTCGGTGTACCTCAAAAATGAATTTCAATCAATGAAACCGAGTCAAATGAGTCTGCGAATGGGAAGATGACATGAAACCTATTTAGGAGAGTATAGTTTTGATTCACAGACTTCTAGGATATGGGTCCAAGACGCTTCAATTACGCCAATCTTGTCCTGAATGATAATGGGGGTGAGGATAGGAAACTGGTGTAGCATTCCAAAGCTTCAAGAAAAAGTAAAACATAAAACAATTTTTAAACTTGGGCCTCATGAAAGTTGGGTGGATTCAAACTTCATAAGAAGTTCATCCACATCTTCCGCCATAAGGTTTATGCTTCTTATACTTTTTCCTTTCGTGCTGGTCTAGATCAGCCTGAGACACATGTATGATATGTATCTGCGATGCATGTGCAGGAGTACCATCTCTCCTCAAATTACATTGGTTAAAAGATTCATCTCTCCGTTTTCAATAAGGGTGTATATTAATTGCGAAATGGCTTATTTGCTATAGGATATCCAAAATACCTTGTCAATGCCAGGAGGTCGTAGCCGGTATCGATCCGAGAGATCTCGAACAATATGTATTTAACAGGGCTGCCATCCACTAGGAAATAAATTAAAATGAAACCAAAAAGAAATTCCTCTTCCTCATAGTAATTTCACCTGTGAATACGACATGTCTTGATTCAGCATTGGGAACGGCCTGCCTCTGTCCCCTCGCATGTAACAACGCTGATTCAAGGCAGCTTTGGTGAACTGGTCGCTCGACTCATTCGAAAGGATCATTCACTTCTGCGGGCAATAAGAAACAAGAAAATGACCCCATGCCAATCCTTTTCCCTTATACGCTGAGTGTCAGTTCGGATGTACTCCGCTCGTGTCAGGATGATGCAATGCATAGTGTGCCTATGGTGCGACTCTCCCCCTCCCTTCTACGCCTTTCTTCCGGTGCGTATTTATTCCTTGTAATCCTTCATGTACAGTAATTTCATACTCCTCCATGAAGCACCGTGCCTTTGAATGTCCTTGCGAAGAGTTACTTCTTCTCCCTTCAAAGGTACCACCATAGAGCAGAGTGGCGCAGTGGAAGCGTGCTGGGTCCATAAACTAGAGGTCCGTGGATCGAAACCATGCTATACTACTTTCATGCCTTTGTACATTCTCCAAATCCTTTCTTTGATCATGATGCTAACTCTTCGAAGCTTTCCTCAATCCCTGTATGTCATGGGCTTCATGGGATTTATGCAATCCCTGCATTTCACGACACACGTGTGCCACCTGGTTTTACTGTAAAATTTGTGGTCATACCCTGGTCGTGGGGCTCTAAGGCGAAAATGTTTATGTCACGGGTTTAGATGTAATTTAATGTTTAAAGAAAGCCAAAGGTAGCGGGCTTATGGGTTTTGTGCCCCGTGACAAACAGTGCTCTGAACAAAAACAAGTGGATTCTCACTCACACACACTAACACACATTTATTTAGAGTAAATTTATCCCATTAGATATCACCATCAGATGAAGACAAACCGGTGAAGAACAAGCCAGTGAGGACAAGCCGGTCAAGATGAACTGGTGAAGGCAAGCCGGTGAAAATGAACCGGTCAAAACAAGCCGGTCAGAGCAAGAACCAAACCTTCAAAGTTCGGAAAAAATGTTTTCCAACTCACCGTCTAACAAAGGGTCACTGCTAGGCGGAAGGTTGGACATGTGGGCGAAATCCACATTACCAGCTTAGGCCTAGGCCTACATATATACAAGGCCTACACAGGTACACAAGCACATAAAGACTCAACACACTGCTATCTTGGGTTACAGTAAACGACACTATAGTGAGAGACACTGTGAGGTGAGGCACATGCCGGAAGGAAGTGGCAGGGAATGGCGTATTTTGCGTGTCTGTCCTCACGCCTTCCACCTCCACAGTGTTGCCAACCCGAGCAGGACACAAAGACATATAACCGGCAACAAACATTCACCAAAAAGAACTGTCAAATATGGCCAGGAAACCCAGGCCCACTGGGGTATTGTGAACCACGGCTGGGCTGCACAAAGGACACTCCCCCAGGGGCTACAATCATACATCAACTCAACATTCCAAAAGTGGAGAGAGTGACCACCTCACATCACCCCCCTCCTCCAGTAAATTTGTCCTCAAATTTAATTCCCAACAAGTAAACCAAATCATCCAAAAGTCTATATACTTTCATGAATAATTTTCCACTTATATGGCCAACCAAAAAAATAACAAGGCCATTCATAAAAATAAATGAATCAAGATGGTGGGAGCACCAATGAAGCTGAGGGAACCTAGGGTCCCACAAGGGTATGAAAAAGAATGCACTGATGCAATATGACCAACTCAAATTTCTAAGAGATGCATGACAAGTTTGTATTTATCCAGAATAACCAAATTTTGAAGAAAGGAAAAAAAACTAACAAGGTTATTTAGAGTTTGGGGTCCACCTTACATAAGCAAATTTCAAAAGGGGAGAAAAAAATGTTACAAAGGATTTTACATTGAAGGAGTTACTGTTAATATTACTTAAATGAAATCTTACTGAGCAGCTGATTACTCAGGCTGCATGGGGCTTAATGCCCAGAAGGAAGAGAGAAATTTACTGATGTAATCACGCGCCTGATATGTTTCATCAAATAAAGACAGTAGTAGTGCAATGCAAAGTCATTAAGGTGGACTCCATCAGGGCCAAAACTCTTGAAGTTGCTCAGTTCCCTTTTTCTTTTCATTTTCAGTACAATTTCAGGGCGACTATCCCTCACTGAATGAAAGATGGCAATTAATCTGGACAGCCGCTCCAGATACTTCAATTGTCCCTCACCCTGTGAACCATTAGGCAATGTCCAATGGTAACGATGGGCAGGATCAATAAACATAACCTTACAGCCATCAGGAAGGTTATTAACAAAAATATTAATGGAAGAAGTAGTTGCCTCAAACACCGCACCATAGTCCATAGGAGGAGAACCAGACCGATCTTTGTCGATCTCATTCTCGCCCCCATGGACAATGATGAGGCGGACTGCACGGTGAAAAACAAGGGCTTCAAACGCTTTTCAAGAATCTGTGGCAATGTGGCCCCTCCCATGCCAATGTGAAAAATGGCATCATGAGTCAAGGGCACACAAGCCTCTCTATGAATGTTGGCATGTTCAAATGCTCGCCGAATGAAACTGTGACCTACAACAAGGACTTCAGCAGGTGATGGTCAGCTCCCTCTCCCCAATTACCAACCATCCTGCCGCCCCTCTATTGGCGGCGAGGCACCCGCCAGTCTGAAGGGGGCTGAGATCTATCCTCTTCCTCCATCCTATCTGAATATTCAAAGGGTGGGCGCTCATTTCCAAAGGAGCGTGAGGGGCCTCCCGAAGCCATAGGTTAAATTTGAAAGAGTTGGGATTACAATTAAAACAGCAACCTGCGACAAACTGACAATGCCTCACCCCCAAACAAAATTAACAGGCATCAAAGACAGGACCATTCTGAAGGACACTCTTTAGGAGGGCGGAGCTGCACACACCCAGATCAATGGGGGGAAATGGAAAGCCCACACCCGGATAGGGGGGAAAGGGATGAAATCCACACCAGGAGGGCTGGTCTGCAAACATCTGGGTTGCAAGGTAACAGGCAGGATGTCAACTTACTGACTGGACCTGGCCAAAGGGCCAACCAATCGATTAGATATCAATCTGGATTTAGCTAAAGGAATTAGTGAACGTGGGGAATGTAAACTTTCTGATGAAAAATATGCACGTGCACTATTCATCAGAATACAAGGAACCTCAGGTCTATTCTCCCCAAGAACTGCCAATTTCAGTTCAAAAGCATGCATCCTAGCAGCTAAAACATCCAATTCAACCGTATTTGCCAGGGCCTGAAAATCGGCATCCAGAGCCCAATTTTCCACAAACTCTAGTTTTTCTCTCAAACATGTCAAAGTTGACTCCAACTTATTCAAAACTTCTCCTTTATCATCCAATGAGGTTTCCAACACTTCAATATTCCTTTCTCGGGCAGTGACACCAATACAAGGCCCATTCAATGTCCTATTTGAAACCTTTCCCTTTGAATGAATATGAGCGTGTGACGCCAACTTGCTTTGAGCAATGAAAGTAAACGCATCACCCCTGGTCAAATATGCAGGGGTTTGAGTTCTGCGACCAGATCGGGTCACCCTAGGCTCAGAGGAGAATGGGAAATAAATATATTCGTCCTCTGAGTCAGTATGTGCTTCAGCCTGTGGGCATGGAATAGGATTTATTACTGGAATCACAAGAATTTGTCTATCAGCAGGAGCTATCACAGGTAATTGTGGACCAATAGGATCTATCACAGGTATCACAGGAAATTCTGGTACAACTGGGTCAGGAACCGGGGCTCGTTGTAAAACAGGTGATTGTGGAATGTGAGCTACCTCCCACAAATCATCATCATCATCTGTATTATCGCAAGGGTATTTAGTACTCTCAGAACAAACTTGAGGGGGCCTAATGGGTTGAAATTCCACCATAGGATCATCACCCCGCAAAGAAAACTTTCGCAAATTCTCAACATATACACGTTTAATCCTTCCTGACATGTCCTTTATATACACACCTCCATGGTCACAGACCCTTTCAACTATAAATTTCCCAGCCCACTTAGGGGCTAACTTGGGACTCTCCTTTGGCTTTGGCCTATACGTCTTTTGCACCACATCTCCCACCTTGAAAGGAGGTGAGCGAGGTTTTTGGACATCAAAATGAAGTTTCTGTCGTGCCTGCGCTATCTTCAGATTTCGCTGCACCAAATCCAGGGCATTTTCTAGTCTGACCGAAGTAAGGTCAGCCAATGAATCTGTTGGTTGAAATTCAAAATGAAGAGGGGCCTTTGGCACTTTTTGAAATAAAGCTTCATAGGGAGAAATTTGCATGGAAGTATGCAGTGCAGTCCTAATGGCAAACAAAGCAGCAGGCAAACTCAACTCCCAATTCAATGGATTCTGCTATGCCAAGGATGCAAGAATCTTCTTCATCACAGCATTCGTCCTCTCAACCAAACCATTCCCTCTTGGATGGTACGGGATTGTCCAGGTCTTTCTGATCCCTAACGTTTTGCAAAAATCAGCCAGCAAACGACTTTTAAAGTTAGGGCCTTAATCAGAATGAAGGGCTTCTGGCAAACCATACCTAAAAAATACTTCATTCACCAAAAGATTTTTTACCGTTTCAGCCTTTTGGTAAGGTATTGCAAAAGCTTCCACCCTACGAGTTCCAAAATCACACACAACAAGGATATTAGAATTACCCCTGGGTGTTACAGGCAACCCTACCATTACATCACATGCCCATACGGAAAGGGGAGGTGGTATATCCATAGGAGTCAAGGGTTCCCTAGTACTAGGACGATCGACCTTCAAAGACTGGCATATTGCACAAGTCCGGATCCAGTTCTTTACAGACTCACGCATCCTCCACCAATAATACAAAGGCTTAAGTCTTTCAAGGGTCTTCTCAACACCCATATGCCTGAAGTTGGGTCATCATGAGCTTTTGTTAACAAATTAGCCCTTGCAACATCAGGTACCACGACACGCCCTTCATATTGAAAATATCCATTATGAGTCATAATCTGATTTGATTGAGCTAAACGCATGTAATGCTCAGTTTCTAAATCAACTTGCTTTTGTGGCAAATTCAAGGCTTCACCATCAAACATTTTCAAAATGCTAGATAGCTTTGGACACCTACGCTGCCATTGTACAATATCAAAAGAATTCATCCTAAGTTGAAGTTGTGTAATGGTTGACATTGTTTGCTCAGGATTGCTTGGGAAAGATGGCACAATATGACTAGAATATTCTTGCTCATTATGAGTAGCAGTCACACCTTCTGGAGGAAAAAGTTCTTTGTCCACAAAATCATCTGCATCACCTGAATCCTCAAGCTGCAGAGGTAATCTCGAAAGTCCATCTGCATTACCATGAGATTTTCCTCACATAGGTTCAGGGGTATACAGATATTGTTCCAGGTGTAAAATCCACCTACTCATCTGTGGTGTTGGATGTTTTATAGTTCTCAAATATCGTAGGGGATCATGGTCAGTTCTGAAAACAAAGGAGCGGCCAGACAAATATGGATGGAACTGTTCTGTGGCCCAAACACAAGCAAGAACTTCTCTATCTGTGGCTGAATAGTTCGGCTCTGGCTTGGATAAAACACGACTGGCATAAGCTATTGGTCTTTCTTTGCCCTGCAATCTTTGTGTTAAAACAGCACCTAACCCAACTGTCGAGGCATCAGTCTCCACAATAAAAGGTTGGGTAAAATCAGGATGAGACAAAATTGGTGCATCCTCCAAGGCACTCTTCAGCTGATTGAAAGCATGAAAGGCCGCTGTGGTGTATTTGACTTTTGCCTGGTTCTCAGTCATTGCAATCAATGATTTAGCAATGGTGCTGAAATTCTTGACAAAGCGGCGATAATAAGACCAGGAAAACTTCTAACTTCTTTGAGAGACTTTGGGAACTGGATCTTTTTAACAGCTTCTATTTTCTTTGGGTCAGGACTTACACCCTTACTTGAGACAACATGTCCCAAATATTCCACCTGACGACGAAGGAAATGGCATTTGTCAGGTTTTAGGGTGAAACCAGTCGCACGAAGTCTGTGAAATACAAGTTGTAGTCTGTCTAAATGTTCTTCAAAGGTCTTACTGAAGACGAATACATCATCTAGATATACAAGACAAATCTCCCATTGCTGACCCCTCAGTGTGCTTTCCATGGCACGCTGAAAGGTTGCCGGAGCACATGTCAAACCAAAAGGCATGACTATGAACTCATACAAGCCTAAATGAGTGTTAAAGGCTGCTTTTGATTGGTCTTTTTCGGCCACTGGGATCTGCCAGTATCCAGATGCCAGGTCTAAGGTCGAGAAATATTTGGCGCCAGACAGAGCATCCAAACAATTGTCTATACGAGGAATAGCATAACTGTCCTTGACAGTCACATTAATCTATCTACGTAAGTCCACACAAAACCTCCACGAACCGTCCTTCTTCTTTACTAAGAAGACCGGTGAACTCCAAGGGTTGATTGAGGGACGGATCAGTCCCTTGTCAAGCATATCCTCAACTTGAACTTTTATGATTTTTCTTTGCTCATGAGTCACTCGTCTAACTGGCTGGCGGATTGGTGCAGCTCCCGCAGTGTTGATACCATGTGTCATATTATTTGCTCGACCTAATTTTCCACCAGGAAATGAGAAAAGATCCAGATTCTTTGCCAGAAACTGTCGAAGTTGACCTTTCGCTTCGGCACTCAAATTTTCCACTAGAAAATCAAATTTCTCCAGATCTACATTGGAACTAGACATAGCCAAACCATTTGAACCATACTGTCTGACTCTCCAGTTGAATTTGCTTTCCCAATTTGAATATCTTATTGGTTGATGTAGAGGAGCTGGCTGGACTGCACTAACTTCAACAGCTCCCAATTTTTTATTTCGATGCAATTGAACAGCATTAAGTCCTTGGTTGATTACTCGAGCCAAGGTTCTTCCATCTGTTATTGTATTCAGGCTTCGAGCCAAAAGAATATGACCTGGCAGTTCTGTACTCTGCTCAATCACAACCTCTGAAGCATCTGAAACTTCATCCACTTGAACTTGAATGCACATCTCAGAGCGGCTTTGAATCGAAACCGGTTGTGTCACAAAAACACTTCCCAAAACAACATTCCTCAAGGGTACAAATGAATCTGTTCCGTCTTTACAAACCAGACGTGAAGCATCAACATCAATCATTAATGGTCCAATTGAACTGTTCGCCAAAAAATCAGTGCCTATCAGACATGGCACGATAAGGCTCCGTACCACCCAAAAATGGTGAGCAATGATCCGACCTTCAATCTCGAGCTCTAAGAGAACTTTTCCCATAATCTTCAAGGTATGACCTTCAGCCGACTGGACTATCGGACGGTCCCTTTTTGGGATGATATGGTCCAGTCTAGACAGTCTAACAACAAACTGGTGGTCCACAAGAGAAAATGTAGAACCAGTGTCTACCAACAAGTTTATCTCTACCCCTTCGACTTTAGGAGAATTCCCCGGTATTTGTGGCGTTATATGCTTTGAGGGTTTGAGGATACCTTTCTTGGGAAATTTGAGGTTTAAACCTTTTCCCATGATCAAATCAGGATGGAAGGACACTCTATTTGACACTTTAGGGGTTTTGTCGTCAATGGTCAGCGTATGCCCCTTGGTGCTGACCACATCTAGTTTCCCATATTTTTTGAAACCCGAGACTGGAAACCAGAACCAGCCGCAGGACTCCGCTTTGATGATGTATAATGTTGGCAGAATTTTCGAGTTTGCCCTTTCTTACCACAGGACTCACAGATGGTTTCCTGCAGTTCCCAGCAAAAGCGTACTGAATGCCCACTCTTTTTGCAAAAACCACACACTGTCCGGTCATTTGATTTGCTTCTCCCCCTCACTGGTGTCCTTGGGGTAAAGCGTCGGTGGGGTGAACGACCCTGGTGGGCTGAGCTGCACTAGCCAGTGTTTCCACCCCAACCCGACCTATCCCCCTGTGCTTGGTCAAGCTGCACCTGCAGCAATTGCTGCATGAGGGTGGTCAATATGTCCAATTTGTCCTCCAACTGAGAGATTCTATTTTCATCAGTGAAGGCATGTGTTTTAATCTGTGCTGATGCTGCCCAAGCTGGGGAATACACTGGGTCTCCCATTGATCCATGAAGTCGCTCTGCGGTTTCCAGCCGTTGAACATGCGCAAGGGAATCAGCAACTTTGGTATACATCTCACGGGCAATCACGGCCTTCCAACGGACCGGAAGACCTACCATGAACTTATTGAAATACAGTACATCAGAATCAGGTGATGCATCCCTACGAAGAGCAGCTGTATAAAGAACACGCAAGGATCTTTCAAATTCTCCAACTTACTCTGTTTCCAATTTGGACCTTTGCTGAAAGAAAATTTCAGCTAATCTGTGTGGGCTGACAGCATTTGCTTCAGCTCCACTAACAATGCATCAAAAAATTGAGTAGCAGGAGAGGCAATGCAAGCTTGTTGCAAGGGAGACCCACCAGGAAAAGAAACAATCAAATAGTTTTTCTTTTGTTGATCTGACCACCCATTGGCCAAGACTAACCTCTCATATACTACTAGGTACCGTGCTAAATCAGTTCCAGGAACATAAGATGGTGGTCTCATGACACACCTTGAACTCACTACCACTTGTGTGCCAGAATTACTGTTAGCTTGGGTGGTGACAATGGAAGAATCTTGGATACATCCCTCAGTAGGCATATTGACAATTTAGAAATAATGGGCCTCAAGAAAAAGTACAGGGGTGGAAAATGTAAACCTAAAATCCCTCACAGACTAATACATTAAGCCCAAAAACACACTACCAGTTTATAAAGTACCTGGAGGTGATGTGAGGTGATTTAGGCCTACTCCCTCAAAGAGAGAATCCACTTGGAAATTCCATAAAATATTAGACACCGCTGCCACCAAGTTGTCACGGGTTTGGATATCATTTAATGCTTAAAAAAAGCCAAAGGTAGCGGGCTTATGGGTTTTGTGCCCCGTGACAAACAGTGCTCTGAACAAAAACAAGTGGATTCTCACTCACACACGCAAACACACATTTATTTAGAGTAAATTTATTCCATTAGATATCACCAACAGGTGAAGACAAACCGGTGCAAACAAGCCGATGAAGATGAACCTGTGAAGATGAACCGGTCAGGACAAGCCGGTCAAGATGAACTGGTGAAGGCAAGCCGATGAAAATGAACCGGTCAAAACAAGCCGGTCAGAGCAAGAACCAAACCTTCAAAGTTCGGAAAAATGTTTTCGAACCAGTCTCTGGGCTACAATCAACAGTCAACACAAAAACATTCCAAAATTAGAGAGAGTGACCACCTCACATTTAACTCAAATTGTAGGAAACGCGCCACATATCGGAAGTGTCACTTGGTGTATTGCTTTGTATTTGAAATCTCTCCGGGATATTGATAACTAGACCACACCCGCGTCCCGCGGGATCCGCTTCGCTGGTAAGAACGAATCAACGAACATTAATAACTCGGGCATAATTTGTAATTAGCAGGAAGAGGACAAACATATTAAAGGGATAACGTTCGAATTTGAAAGTGACACACTTTGGGCGAATAATAAGGGATACCTCACGTCATCAGGGAACCCTCAACTGGATGCATGCAAATTCTCAGGCATATCCGCCTTGTAGCATTCAAGTGAGGCAACGTAGTTGACGTTTGGAACACACAGGCATTGGATAAATGGGATGATTTTGAGCTAGGCTCGGGATGCGCATAAACTCTATTGGATCAATCTGACACGCGAATTTGGCGGTCAGCTCGTTTGGCAATCAAGCTTCTCGTTTGGTGCAAGCGAATACGCTATCAGAGGGTTTTTTTTCGCCATCCGCTTACAGTGGCTGGCGGAACGTAGGGCCTCTCATGCCGTCCAAGTTGCGGTACTCATGCCCCTTCCGTGACAATGTTTTTGCTTTAGTTAACCGGAGAGACATGGAGAGCTGAAACTTGGCATGGACATGCCTACCGAGACGATGAGTTCAAGAAAAATGTAAAATTTAAGATCCATGCCCTGTGGGAGCATATTTTTAGGGGCCAACGTTTTCACGCAATTTTTTTTTCCTGGCGTATTGAGCCCGTGTGGAAAGATGAAACTTCGTACATAACAACCTATTCGGATGCTGCGTGCAGAAAAATTAAGACTTTGGAAGTAAATGCCATTGGGGCACAAATTTCAATGGGAGATGTTTTCAAATAATTTTTTCATATCAGTTAAAATGATGAACACGCAAAGCTGAAACTTAGCATGAATGTGACCACTGAGACATGGAGTTAAAGGAAAATGTTAAGTCTCGATTCTCCCTGGGGAATTTTTTCAAGGGGCGATGCTTAAAAAAAAATTTTGTTGTGGCGAATTAGACAGAAATGGAAAGGTGAAACTTGACACATGTATAAGTGACATGATGTGATTGAGTTAAGGGAATATTCAGCTTTCATGGTGCATCCCCTCCTGGCATAGCTTTTGGGTGCGTCGGCTTTTCCAAACATGTCTTTTCACCAGTGAAAAGGGCAAACGTATAAGGTTGAAACTTTGTGGGCGTGTAGTTCTCTGAGGATTGATTTCGGTAAAAAATAATTGTACTCTTCGGTTAAAACGTTTGAGGGCACATATATTGCAAAAGGCGTATTTCCTCGAACCAGCAAAATAGAGTCCGCTAGAAATTTTAAACCTGCAAAAAAAGGAACCTGATGAATAACTGAGTAAAGAAAAAATTACACTTTTATTATATATAGAGGATCGTGAGTAGCTTACTGATATAAGTCGCTATTCGCATGTCGAGTTCAGGGAAAATTATACTTTGGTAATACATACCCCAGAACACCTTAACGGGGAACATATTTTCAAATAGTTCTCTTTGCTTCAATGAAACGGAGACATAAGGGAAGCTGTATCTTGGCAAGAACGTGACTAGGGAAGCACTGAGCTCATATGTCAAATGTCAAATTTCATGACTGATTTAAGGAAAAATTCAACTTTTGGTGTGCGTCTACTCAGAGCACAGCTTTAGGCTGTGTCGCTTTTCCAAATTCCTTTTTTCCGCCAGCAAAAAGAGGAAACGTATGAAGCTGAAACTGGGTGGCATGGAGTTCCCTTAGCCAACATTTCACTAGAAATAAAATTTTCGTTAAAACCCATCATGACACTTTTTTTCAGTACCATTTTCCTGAAAATTTTTTAGTTCAACGAAACAAAGACAGGAAATTCAAACTTTCCTCAGAAGTACCTATTTGATTGCTGAGTACAGGGAAAATCCTACTTTTGAAATATATACCCTTAGCGTAGATTATTGGAGGAAAGTATTTCAAAATGTATTCTTCATCCTTACAAAAAGGGACACATGAAAAGATTTCAAGTTAGGCACACTAGAAATCAAATGTATTGATTTCGATGAAAATCAAGACTTTCGTCGCCATATGTCAAGTAGTTCAATGAGTACGTGTTTGCCATTTCGCAAAAAATAAATGAATTAATCACTCTCGAAGGTAATGGAGCGCGAAGGCGCGACCATAGCGCCTTCCTTCCTTCATAAATATTAATTTGGGGATACATTGCCCCATGCCAATAATTTTTTTAGTAGTTCCCCATGACACCTTATTGTCCCAGTGAAATGGGAACATGAAAGGAGTTTACGTTTTGTGAAGATGCTGTTCTGGGAAATGTGCTCTCATGAAAATACTGACTCGTGACGTCATTCCCTTGGGACACACATTTTCATGTGTTGATGTTTCTGAGAGTAGTTTCCCAGCTGCAAATCGGGCAGAAATAAAAATTTGAAACTTGGGGAATATTTTCCCCAAGTTCCACCAAGATTTGGTATGAGTTTTTCGCTGCTGTGAAGTGGGTGAATATATCTGTCTCCAATTTCTTATTTCTTTAATTTCAGAGAATAATTCCATTGGGATTCTGTTATCCCGAATGTCCTTTTTTCAGTGGGGATATAGAATTTCAATTGCCGAATTGCCGAATTGCAGTATTGCCGAATTTCAATTCAGGAAAGCTGGTTGCTTGGTCTTGCTAAGGAAGCCACTGTATGAATAATAAACTAAGGTGACATTTCAGGGAAAGTGAAGACTTTCCGTTTGCTTCAGGTTGCTAATATGAAGCCGACTATGAATTCACACGATCAAAAGTAATTGATATCCATAATAAAAATACTTATGAACAGAAGCGTTTCACCCCAATTGTATATTGAATCCAAAAGAGATGCTAAAAATGTTTTATATATTTTTTGCACTGAAAGTGCGTTCATGTTTGCCCGAAAGGTATAAGAACTCTCTAGTATTTATATACAAGTCCATATTTTTCCCTATGTATTCATGAAATAAACATGTAATTTCACGTAATTGATGGAATACATACTGTATAATTATTCAATTGCATATCAGGAAAGGTTTCTCTGAAATTAATGACATTTTTCATAATCACCCTGCTTTGATTGCGCGTCTTCAATTTAAAATCGTTCTATGAGAAGATATATTAATTCATGTACTTGAAGAATGTTTCCCCTTCAAAGAGACAAATTGTCAGAAATTAACCATGTTCGAAGCTGGAGAGAAGGGAAAATGTGCCAAACGGCACCGATTCCGTTAGGTACCGGGCATGCGTTTTGCTTTGCCCTAGAATGAAATATATTCGTTCCGTATGCAGTGTTTTCCCCTTCAGACCTCGGGATTCATAATGTATGAACATGAACAAAAGAGAATAATTCATGGTCATCAATTTCGCTACACCTGATCCTAAGAACCAGCATGAACCTGTTTGTGCAGCAATACGTCTTCTTTTGCCCTATTCAAGATACGTAATTATGTCATTCTTCATAATGACCAATAACGATTTTAAGTTAAAGAAGTTTCTTTGGCAGCATCCAACTGCATAAGTGCATGGTGTTCATAAATTCCTTGTGCAACTAAAAAATGCTCCTAATTTCAGTTTTTCGCGCGTGCCCGTTTCGCAGCAGCGAAAATCTTTTTGGAAACGTCCTCACCTAATAATGTCAGTCCCGAGGGAATGTCCTCAAAAGTCAGTATTTTCTGGAAGGCACACTTCCTAGAACAGCGTGCTTACAGAACTTAAGCTTTAGGTATTCCCCATCTGAACTTTGCCCTCTTTGCTTTCTCCTCTGCTTCATTGATTGCGTCCATTGCCTCGGACCAGGATTTCTCTGCCTGTTTTGCTTTCAATCGGAACTCATATGCCAAGTCTTCATTGTCAAGATCCTTTCCTGTCTCCAATCTCGCCTCTTCGCATGCCTCCCTTGCTGCCAACAATTTTTCCGCAGCAACTCTCCAGGCCATCTCTGAATCAACGTGTGACTCAGCCAGTGTCAAATCCTCGTTGTGTTTTGTCCCCCCTGCCTGCTTCCGCCAATATGCCGCAGAGCATGCCTCTCGTTCTGCTTGTTCTTCTACTGCCCTTGTGTAAGTCCATGCAGCCTTGTCACATTTAGATAAATTTCCCCTCAATTTCCTTAGTTCTTCCAGCTTATCGGACATAGAAGCATTCGAATACAGCTCTGATTTTTCGTCCATTATCACGACTATGCCTTCTGTCATAGCGTTTGTTTCGGACGGTTCTGCTGCTGATCCTATCTTCGGCATGTTCAACTCTGTATCCTTTCCAACCCGATACACAAGTGAGGGGTCCATACCGCTCCGGTACGACTGACCAATGCATATGCCTATTACGCAACCAAAACAGAACACGATGGCGGTAGCTATGACTATGGACACGATCTTCTGGGTTTTGGTCAAACTTTTTAGTTTGGAAATTGCCCAGGGACACTTGTTTCCGTTTTGAGGATCTTCAAGATTTGGAGAGACGCCGTTGACAAGATTTTCATGGGTCGTATCAGGAGTATCTCTATTGACTTCTTTACGGTCATCTACACTGCTTCCATTTGCGTCGCCTGCCTTTGAAGATGTTGCATTGGTTTGCTTCGGTTTAAGGGGTTCCATTTCTTGGAAAAATAATAGGAAAATAACATTGCACATGGAGAAAAATTGACTATGGCTACGGATATCAATTGATACCTTATAAATTGCCGTAATTCTTGCCATCATCATAAATTAGTTTTGCAATAATACTTAAGCATAACCAAATGGAGCAGCATCATCACTGTCAGCGGTTTAATATCCAAACTTCCATATTAATTTTTACATTAATGAGAAAGCTCACATATTCAATATAACGGAAATAAAAAAAGTCATCGCATTGCAATTAATATTTGGACGTGAATTAAAGTCACATTTATTGCTTTCTTATACATGTATATCTAAATGTTTATGACGCCGTGAACGAATGGAGCTAGTTCTGACTAGCACGAGACACTGAAAGTAAAAAAAAATGGTTATTGGGGTGCGTATATGAAGATAATATTTATTTTTTGGGTACTTCTCCACAGAAAACTTTTTTGGAAGGTCTGTTTTCCCATCACGATCTTACTCCAGAGAAGCGGACGGACATGTGGGAAATTATAATTCGGTATATAAGTAGTTCCTGGAAGAATGATTTTAGCAATTATCTTACCTAATGAAAGGCGTGAAAGCCAACTGTCTCTTGTATGAGGCAATTGTCAATGCGGAGATTTAAGAAAAAGTAGTATACAAATGTTTATTGTAGTCGAATGTGTATTTCACTATTTCGAATCTGTGGAGTCTTGCCTTTCCTCCTGATAAAATGCTTCTGTCTAAAAACTTCAAAAAAAACCAGAACGTGGAGGAATCGGTTAAAGGACAAGATCTTACTACATTTCGTTATAAATTGTCAACATTTGACAGTTCTGTTGAATTTGGGACTTGTCCATCAAACGCATGGAGAAAAACAAAGGAAATTATTACATAATTGTTAGCCATTCTCAGTGTCTTTCAACTACATTAGGCAATAATATATGCTAAAAGATTGATTGTCAGTATTCGACTTTGCATATTGGTTTGTTTTGAAAGCAATGCCTCCAAAAAGGTCTGAAGGAAAAAAAAAGGATATCATATTTTAAGCTTGTTGGAATAACAGCAAAAATTAGGAGTTTCCAGAGCACTGTCGATATCGCCGAATGTTGTGAATTTCTGTTACTAGCGAATTTGTTTGCATTTCGATCAAACATACTCCCTATGGTCGCGCCGTTAGTGCTTCATATTCTACGAATTATATAGACGAACGGAACGAGAGAAGTTGGAACCATTTTCCTCAGAAGTTAGACATCTGAAACTTGGTACACGAGTAGCTATTGAAAAGTTAAGCTGAGAAATGTTCCGACTTTGAGGTAAATCCCGTCAGGGCGAAATCGTTTGGGTGGACGCTTTAAATTAATGTATTTTTCTTTAGTCAAACGGAAAGATATCCAAAGCTGAAAGATGGACGTGAAATTGTTAATTGATGTGCTGATTTCCATTTTAAAAATTCAAAATTTCAGATGGCCATGGATCCATGGTCATGGATCTGAAATAAAATTTTCCGTTTCACACGTTTTCAGGAAGACGTGTTCAAAATAATTTTTTTTCTTCAAAGGGAGAGGCATGGGTAGGTAAAATAAGCTTGCTGGTTTCAAATAATTTTCAGACATTAGACATTCCTATGGGGCATATATTTTTGGTGGGGCATGTTTGCCAAATAAATGAAAAAGGAGTCAGCTGAGAGACATGGAAAGCTGATACTTATCATGAATTATCTGATGATCAGCACTTCTCTGAAAAAATTATATTTCACACATACTAACCTGAAGGCATTGTCTGGCAGTGGATACATTTTTCCTCATAAGTTCCCAATCGGATACGACCGGAGTGAAAATACGAAGCATCGTACCTACCCAATTAACACAAGATATTCCAGCAACGTTTAGGAAATGTTGATGAATAATGTTGCTTTCATGTGTACATGTCCAATACGTCAACATTGCTCGAAGGTTGCGAAAGGACATTGCAGTGATATTGCAAATCGTTATTTATTCATTACATATACGTTGCAGGATCGTTCAGAACTTACAGGTATGTTGCAGCAACGTTAATGGAAAAATTTACTTCACTTACACCTAATCTAAACCTATAATGACATTAATATCCAGAAAAGCATAGGATTCACTGGCCCTGAATTGGACCAATATTGAATTATTTATTTCATCATTTCGTACCATATATTTTACCACGAGTTCTTATTAACAGAACGAATCCTGTACAGGTATAATCCCTGTCCAATCATAATACAGTATCTTTATCTCATGTATTGTCGCGCTTCCCGCGCTCCATTTGCGGGATATTGAATCATTCAATAATTTATTTTCAATGTGGCAAAAACGTATTAAAAGTATGTGCCCTTCAGAATGTGTATCAAGTGAGAAAAAACAGACATTTTCATCGAATAACAACTCCAATTGTTTCTTGTGTGCCTAACTTCAAATTTCTTCATAATATGCCATGAAGTTTCACATTTGAAAAGTAGGACATGTACTCAGCAATCGAACAGGTACTCCTTCTCCAATATTCAATTTCATTTACTTCTCTCCTTCATTGAATCAGAAGAGCTTCTGGAAAATGCCCCTTTTGGAAGAAAAATACCCTCAAGTGTTTTACCTAAAGTTAACATCGTTCTTAAAATCAGTACTAGCAGCACTACTTGCATACCAAGTTTCAGCTTTATCAGCCCGCTCTTTTTGTAAAATCCAAAGTCAGAATTTTTCTGAATTCAGGTCTCGAATTGGTACTTATGTATCGAGCTTCACATTTCTATCTCAGGCTTATTCGATACGACTAAAAAAAAATATTTGAAATGGCACTCAACAAAAGTATGCCCCCAGGGCATGAATCTGAAGCTTGACATTTTTCCTGTACTTTGCATCACAAAAGGTACATGTGTATCTAGTTCCAGATTTCTAATTTCTCTATAAGTAGATTTGAATTAGCACCAGTCACTTAGTCTCTCCGTCAGTCACGATCGTCTATATATATTAGACCAGCGAGTCTGTTTCCCCGAAGGGCAAACAAACTCGCTATGGTCGCGCCTAGGGCGCTCCATTGTCCAGATTAGTGATTCAGTCATTAATTTCTATTCAAAGAGGCAAACAACGGATTAAAAGTATGTGCCTGGCAAAATGTGTGCTGAGAGAGAACGAACCGATATTTCCATCAAAATAATTACTCCAATTATTTTTTGCGTGCCAAACGTCATATCCCTTCATAATCTGTCCTGAGGAGTCTTACTTGAAAGAAAGGATATGCACTTAGCAATCCAATAGGTTGTACTGCTCCAAGTTTCACCTTTCTTATTTTCTCTCTTGCAGTGGATCAAAAAAGATTCTGGAAAATGCGCCTTTTGCAAAAAAAGTGCCCTCAGGAGTTTTGCCTAAAAATAATGTTAACTAAAATCAATACTTGAAGAACTATGTCTACCAAGTTTCAGTTTTTTTTCCGTTTTCACTATTTACTGGTGCAAATATATCTTCTCGAAAAGCCATTGCAGCCAATATCTTTGTGCTTAAGGTATGCATCACAAAACTGGATTTTTTTCTGAACTCACCATTAACTCAGTTATTGGAGCTCTACGTTTCAGTTGTTATTTCTGGCCAATTTGATAGGACAAAAAAGTATTTGAAAACGTCACCCCCCAAAAAAGATGCCTATGGGGCATACATCTGATCCTTACATTTTTCGTGACTTTAGAGCCTGAGTAGACACAACCTTGTCTAGTTTCAGCTATCCAAGTTTATTTGTTTCACAGAAGCAAAATAAATATTTGAAAACATCTCCCCCAGGGTTTTGTTCCCCCAGGGCATTTTCCTCCAAAGTCTGAATTTTTCTGTATTTAGGGTCCCGATAGGTACTCATGTATCAAGTTTCAGCTTTCTATCTCTGTTCAATTTGGTAGGACAAAAAATATTTGAAAACGTCACCCTCCCCAAAATATGCCCCTAGGGCGTGCATATGAAAATTGACATTTTTCCTAAACTAAATGTCTCAGTAGGCATGTCCCTGTCAAGTCTCAGCTTTCCATGTCCCTCCGTTTGACTGAAGCAAATATATATCATAGGAAACATCTCCCCCAAAATGGGTGCCCCAAGGGCATGTACCTCCATAGTCGGATTTTTTCGCAGCTCTTCATCCTAATACTGGTATACCAAATTTCGGATTTCCAACTTCTCTAGAACATGGTTAGAATTAGCGTCAGTCAGTCCCTCAGTCAATCATCTATATAAACTCGCTATAGTCGCGCCTTCGGCGCTCCATTACCTTGGATAGTGATTAATTAATTTATTCTTTGCGAAATGGCAAACACGTATTTAAAGTACGTCGCCATTTGAATACGTGACTTGTGGGGACAAAAGTCTTGATTTTTATCAAAATCATTACTTCTTTGATTTTTATTGTGCTTAATGTGAAATCTTTTCATGTGTCCCTTTTTGTATCCCCATTGTTTGGTATTTTTTTACTTCCCATTTTTTCTTGGGTGGATATCTTCAAATCTCTTCATAATCTGCGCTGAGGGCTTATATTTGAAAAGTAGGACATGTACTCAGGAATTGAACAGGTACTTCAGCTCCAAGTTTCAATGTTCTTTAGGTCTCTCCGTCGTCGAATCAGAAAAGTTCCTGGAAAATGCACCTTTTGAGAAAAATATTCCCCCACGAGTTTTACCTAAAATTTAACATTTTTTTGCTGAAATCAGTTTTCTATTTTCATGGCATGACATGAATGGTTATGTGCATTCATACCCCGAGGATGTTGCAAGAATAGGTTCTAATTATGAATAGAAATGCTGATTATTAAAAGGGATTCTACAGCCTGCAGCATGAAACAATTGAACAATATGGAATGGCTCCTCATCCTCTTGTTTTATCCGAAGGTGAATGGCGTCTTCATGTTCATCATTGACATCAATCATTTGTCATGTCAAAAGTGAACAGTTACCATGTGTTACTATGATTTTTGCAATTTGCTTGCTCAGAACTGTACAATTGTTGCTTTGAACCATCTGAATTTTTCTTTTTAACCTTTTCATGAGTAAGTTTTTCCCTGGCCATGATGGCAGCAGCCCATATATATCCAATTTTTACTCCTCAATGTGATAAATATTTAAACTTAGCATCATCAAACCGATAATGTATATATAATCTAGAAGAATCTTAAATTGCTTTCTCTCATTCTCTCTGTACAGGAAGAAAGAGGAGAATCCAGATCCCATCCTTCTTTGTCCTCATCGCCTAATTCATCCTTACTAATAATATTACAAAGTCTGTCCCAAAAGTATCCGAACTTCAGTTACAAATCAATTACCCATGTGATATTTATTATTTTTTAGTGATTATTCAAAATACGTCCCTTCCGAATAGATGCAGGCTTTGCAGCGATCATGCAACTTTTGGAAACACCTCTGGTTGTCTTCCTCCGAGATTGCGGAAATAACCTTGGTCGAAGCCTTTTGGATGTCCAAAATCGTGTCGAAACGCTTTCCTTTCGGCTTCATTTTTAGTTGGGGAAAAGGAAATAAAGTGGTACTTCGCATAACGAACACAATTCGTTCCAGCGGCGCGTTCGTTATGCGAGGTTTTCGTTATGCGAAACACGATTTCCCATAGACTTCTATGGGAAATCATGTAATCCGTTCCACGTCGCCGCGAAAAATCAAGGAAATTAGGAAAAATGTTTCACTTTCACTCGCGAACACCTCGCATAACGAACGCACCGCTGGAACGAATTGCGTTCGTTATGCGAGGTACCATTGTAATCACAGGGTGCCAAATCAGGCGAATCAGGGTGGTCAAGCACTAGGACTCCTTTTGAGGCCAAAAAGTTTCGTACGATGATGGACCTGTGAGACGGAGCATCTTCGTGGAGGAGAGACCAGCTGCCTGGTGCTTGGTATCGAGGACGGACCCGAGCAATTCTGGCCAGCAAACGCTTCATAAAGGCGAGGTAGTATTCGCCATTTACCGTCTGGCCTTCTGGAACGAACTCCTTGTGGATGATCCCAGCCGAATCAAAGAAAGTGATTAGCATTGTTTTCACTTTTGACTTCTGCATGTACACTTTTTTTGGTGTTGGTTCTTCTGGAGTCTTCCAAACTGAGCTCTGGCGCTTCGTGAGTGGCTCATATTGAAAGCACCATGTTTCATCGCAAGTTACAATGGTTTTTAAAAAGTTTGGGTCATTATCGGCAATTGAAATGATGTCTTGGGCATGCAGCATTCTAGCTTGGTTTTGATCGTCGTCCAACGAGTGCGGAATAAATCGCGCACAGACTTTTCGCCCCTGCAAATCTTAGGTCAAAATGCGGTAAACTTGTGATTTACTGATACCTATGATATCCTCAATGAGTCTCACGGACATGAAACGGTCGCTTTTGATGAAATCACGCACTTTTTCCACTGATTCGTCCGTTCGACTGGTAAAAAGGGTGCCCGCTGCGTTCATCGTCTTCCAACGATTCTCTACCGTTCCGAAACTTTGCATACCACTCGTAAACTGTTGTACGTGATAGTGCTTGTTCTCCATAAGCGTTCCGCAACATCTCGAGCGTCTCCTTAAATGTTTTCCCCAATTTTACACAGAATTTGATGTCAGCTCTCTGCTGATTTCTCGACGAGGTGATTTCTCGACGAGTGTCATGAGGGTACTGTGACTTTTGGCGCCCTAGGCAATGACTCATTCATCTTAGCCCAACCAAACTCAACAGAGTAATACGTGAAAGTTCAACCAAGAGAACGCCACCTTCTTTCAACAAATGGCGCCACTAATACTGTCTGTATAGAAAAAGTTCGGATACTTTTGGGACATACCATGTATATTCCTAATCATTATTAGACTTTTCTAAGGGAGGGTTAAGGGCGGATTTTTGAACAAAGTACTCTCCGATATTGGAGCTTTATTTATCAGATTTATAAAGGATTTTGCCTGAAATTAAGCTGCATTATCGAATGTTCAAAATTCTGTTCAAAATTCCACACTAAAATTTGGTGTTATTTAAAAAAAGCTGCTTGAATTAGCCCCATACTGAGCTTGTCCAATTTCACATACATATTTCATGCCAACAGAACAGTAGTTAAAATCTTTTGTGAGTTCATGATCCATTGACTTTCTTCTGTAAATATTAGGGCCTTCAACATAATCATTTTTCCTCCCTGAATGTATTATGAAGTGGATAGACGTACAGTGTTTGACCAAGGCTAAACTGTGCTATAGTGTCATTAAAATATGTGACGTAGCTGTCGCCGTACGATATTTTTTGAATCTGCCACTGGTTTAATGTTCATTTGAGAGTTCATATGAGGGACATTCCAATGTTGGCTCAATGTTCATTTGTAAGACTATTCAAGCACTGGGAATGTGTAAAAGTAATGTTCATGGAATACTGGTAGCATGTTATTGTAATGCCGTACGAAAATTCATCCAGTGTTAAACTTCAACGTTTATCTGAGTACTGGCGAGTTTGTTCGCCCGTAGGACAAACATACTCGCTATGGTCACACCTTAGGCGCTCCATTACCTTGGATAGTGATTAATTCATTCATTCTTTGCGAAATGGCAAACACGTACTCAAAGTACGGCCCCATTGAAAAACGCAACATATGGGGACGAAAGTCTTGATTTCTTTAAATCAAAATCATTACTTCCATTATTTCTGGTGTGCCTAACTTGAAATCTTTTCATGTGTCCCTTTTTGTAAGGGTGGAGACTACATTTTGCAATACTCCCCTCCTATAAACTACTCTAATGGGGCATATTTCAAAAGTAGGATTTTTCCTGTATCATCAAATAGGTACTTCTAGGGTGATTTTAAATTTTATGTCTCTGTTTCTTTGCATCAAAAATAATTCAGGAAAATGGGACTTTAAAAAAAGCGCCCTGACGAGATTTAACAATTTTTATTATTATTCTGAATTGGAGACTCAAGGAACTCCATGCCACCCAGTTTCAGCCTGATACTTTTCCCCTTTTTACTGGGGGTAAAAAATATATTTGGAAAAGCTACCCACCCAAAACCCATGCCCTGCAATAATTGAAATTTTCCTTAAATCAACATCACATAAGTTATGCATGCGCCAGCTGCTACTTTTCTATTTCTGCCCGATTCGCTAGGATAATAAAAATTCTTTGAAAACATTACATCCCCAATATGTATGACCCCCAAAATTAAAATATTTTGGTAATATTAAACGTTTGACATTTGAGCTCAGTGTGTCGACGGTCACGTTCTTGCCGAGTCTCAGTTTTCCATGTGTCTCCGTTTGATTGAAACAATGAGAACTATTTGATGATATGTTCCCCAAAAAGTCGGTCAGCTACTCACAATCATCTAATTACAGTAGCGCTCAAAAGTATTAGCACGATGTGATTTTTCGGCGTAAATCAACTGAACGCTGAAAGAAAGCGTTCCGACTGGAACACAACATGCGAGACTATTTCAAACTGGTCTTCGAAGTTTGAACACAGAGATCATTTTGATTTTGAAATTATTTTTTCATCAATTTTCTGTTGGCTTCAACTGTGCACCTGTAATACGAGGTCTGGCAATAAAGCTCCCGGACTTATTTTTTTGTGAGTCTGTCAATATCACAAACATTATTTTCATTCCATGGACAGATATATTAGACTGTTGGGCGGTGCTGTGTCAGTTCTCATCTGACTAGCACCTTGACTGAGAGTTTGGCTGCCAATGTAGCAACGCAGTGTGAAAGGCGTCTGTCATATTCCCAGAGTGAAGCAATGTTTCATCACATTTTGTCTCGAACCGGGGAATACAGCTGCAGTAATCCATCAACTGTTGCAGAAGTGTGGTGAAAAGTTCCTTGTTATGCTCCAATAATTTAAAATGACCTTTTAAGGTCTTTAGAAGGTAGTGAAGACACTCAGATCCACCTCAACCCCAACCATCATCAACTATTCACCCTAGGGATGGCTGAACCAATCATTATTTTCAATGTCATTTCTACTGGCTGAAAGCCTTGAAAATTATTCAAGATTCTTGGAGCATGACAAGACAATTCTTGCAAAACTTGATGGATCGCTACATCTGCATTCCCTGGGTCGAGACAAAATGTGATGAAGCAAAGCTTTATTCTGGGAATGTGACAGACTGAATGTGACAGACACGAAGAGCAAGTGCCCACGCATTTCTTGACATCACGAGCCATCCTTTACCACATGAACTGCTGACTAATTCTATGGTGGGTCTTCTTATAACCCAGATGGGCTGACAAAAGAGTGTCTCACTTCTATTACCTTCCTAATCATGCTATTAGGGACAACAACTTGCTCACCTACATCCTTATTTGAGCGATATGGATGGGGCACGTTCTTATGATACAGTACATTGTCATGAATAAAATATTCTAAGTTGTCCCTCTCTCTTTCCTCGCTATGCTCTAATCTGTTCAACACTATCTTGATTTTATGATCATGTTTTTGTTCTTGACTAATCCGTTGCATATCGTATACTGGCCACCACACCAATTTATTTTCTTCATTTGACTTAAGATCATCACTGTCATATTCATTTTCCCACAATACGTTAATGCTGGATTCTAATTTTGTTGTTGCCTTTTCCTCCTCTTCGCAACCCGGGAACTAAATCCTACAGAGAGCATCCACATTTGAATGGACTCTTTCTGGTCTATGGATACCGTCAAAGTCAAAGTCTTGCAGAAGAATGCTCCATTGTGATGAGCGACTATTTGTTTGTATTTGTATTTCTTCATCTTCAGCAACCACCTTAAGGGGGCTTTACCTCTGACTACAGGAAATGCCATTCCATGGAAGTAGTTTCGGAAAAAAGAAATTTCAAGCACAATCGCATAGAGTTCCCGTTCGACTGTACTATAATTTACTTCAGCCTGATCGAATTGACGACTGGCATATGCCTCAGGCAGTTCCTTGCCGTCATATTTTAGTGACAAAACGGCAGCCTTGGCAAAACCTGACGCATCAGTTGCCAAAATGAAACGGCGTGTAAAATCGGGAAACCTAAGGATTGGTGCTGAGATGAGTGCTCTTTTTAGCTTCTGGAAGGCACCTTCTGTTTCCTCATTCGAATTGAAGGACTCTCCTTTTTCGTTAATTTCGTGAGGGGGCGAGCAGTAAGTGCAAATTCTGGGACAAATCTCCGGTAGAACCCTACATATCCTAGGAATGCCCTAATATCCTTTACGTTCTTTGTTACAGGATATTCCGTAACTGGCCGAATTTTTCCTTCCTGACCCAAATAGCCATTTTGATCCAAAATAAATCCATTGGATATACCCTCATGGACACTTGGACATACAATGTATATCCTTCTCGGACATCCACTGGATGACTACACTGTAAAAAAAAATGCCGTAAATTTACAAGGAAGAGGTTGGAAACATTGCTGCCGGCTTGTGATCGTAAAATGACATTTACGCTGCCATTGTGGAAAAGGATAATTCTGCTTATTGGTGAACAGTAAGATTTACACGAAGAGCAAGAAACTAGTGAGTCCGGGAAGAGAGGGAATTTGAGTTTACAGGTTCTATGGGTAAAGAAGATAATCACATAAATAAGGGAATTTTCCGGTTAAAACTCGGAATCTCCTTTTACAGTTCCAAGGGGGAAAATCCGCCAGGTACGCTTGAGTGTGATTCCTCTTATGAGGGGAAAACCGGTTTTACATGAAAGAGGGGAAATACCTCATTCCTGCCAGACTCGGAAAAATACCGGCTAATCTTGGAAGGGCCTTTTTCCCTAAAGAGACTGTAATTTTCAAACGGACAGTGGGAATCTTGAGACCCCAAGCAGGAGTGGAAGTTTTCACCCTATTTGTGAAGTACTTGGCGTTTTCTAAATAGTATTTTTACGTATTCCATGTTAGAATCATGCATTTTCGTCACATAGAATTCCGACATTAAGAAAATAAACCAGAAAATATTCTTATTTTTGATTTCCATTCAAAATGCAATGTTCAAAAGACGTGTCCTAAGACAAATACTTCTATGCTTCGCCTTTTGTATTACGCATGCGGTGGAATCAAAAGACAATACAACAAGTTTTGACTATTCCTTACAATCTATTTGGACTGCATGAAATCACGCAAGAATAACAAAGAATACGAAACGAAATGGTAGGATGGGCATCAGACAACTATCTCTCATTCGCCCATTCATGCTTCGAACGTCATCCATGATGGTATTCAGTTGACAGGATCTTTTCTTCTTGCATTTGGTGGACATTCTTGCCCCCGGTAGCTCTGGCTGGATTTTCGCCATGCTCCTATATAATAGAGAAGAGACACATTTGATAGATCATACCATGCATGTGTTTTTCGGGGAAATTTAATTTCGGGATTCAGCCCAAATTTCACTGCGCGGACAAGCAACAGGAGATTCGTTAACCTGAACGTGATGTACACCTTACATGAGTCGTCTTCCTCCCGTTTTCAGAAAAAAAATCCGCAACGAGTAGCCACATGCGACTGGCGTGACCTTCAATTCTTACCTCCCATCTACCTCCCTTTTTAGCTTCGCTCTCAGGGTTCAGGGTTCATGATCTTTCAGCGTTTCCCCCACCCTCGGGGGAGATAGAGATGAAGGAACAGAGAGATACTTAAACCCCCTCCCCCCTTGACTGCACCACTGCGTTGGAATATTCAAGAATACTTTTCAATATCCCTCTAGTCACCTCGCGAACATTCTTTTACTAAGCCCAGTACACTTAGCAGTTACAGTCCCATTACGAGAAACGAAGTTCGAGCGAAATCTGCAAATGGACGTGGTCAGGAGAAGCCTCCTTTTAATATCTATGATATGATATGCAGATACATTCCTAATTATAAGGTCTAATATTGGGATATCATTTGCTAAGAAATTGTATTCTACCGATTCGTCCCTCCTCTGAGTATACCTAATTCACTAAAGGAAATAATTGAAAACAAGACGTTGGACTCACGATAAATTGATGAAGTCGCTATATGCACTTGGGAGATGGATGAAGCCACTAACACGGTATACAGGTCGAGGCAGTACCACGGCTGGGGCGAGATGAGGTCAGGGGACATCACGACAGTGGATGGCGTTTATAACTTTCTTTTTCCCACCACTTCCATTCAATACACTCAGTCCATTCTCGAATTATAGGCCGTGCTGTCCCTTGCTATTTTTCTATTATGGAAGACGCGGTGAAAAATCAAAGGTCAATAATGTTCTTTTTGTGGAAGGAAGGAGTCAAAACTGTTGATATTGTCAAGCGCTTGCAGTGTGTTTTCGGAGATGCTGCTGACTCAAAAAGCACAGTTTATTTTTGGATTAACCGCTTCAAGAGTGGACGGCAAAGCCTTGATGATGACCATCGGACTGGAAGGCCCTCCACTTCAGTTAAGTCAAAACTGTTGATATTGTCAAGCGCTTGCAGTGTGTTTTCGGAGATGCTGCTGACTCAAAAAGCACAGTTAATTTTTGGATTAACCGCTTCAAGAGTGGTCGGCAAAGCCTTGATGATGACCATCAGACTGGAAGGCCCTCCACTGGAAGGCATGGTGTGAAACAAGCCTATAAAAGAAAAAGTGTAGCCTTGGGGAAGGCCCTACCATGCATTCAGTTAACTGTGTCCTGCACTGACAGATTGGAGATTGCTTCTACCCGAATTGCTTGAACTACCTTCAGGCCTTGGCCTCGAAGCACATTGGACCAATAGGCATCCGACCCAACCGCGACAAACTGGATAAGCTAGTCTCTAGGAAATATACTAAAACGGTATGGGAAAGAACCCAATCCCTAGAACATGTTCAAATGCACCTGGTCTGTGTTGCAGTAGCATCAGCTCTGCAAGAGCCGCATATCCGAGTTGCATACACGGTAGCTCCTGGAACTTGAAAACTTTAACGACCGAATTGCGGAGATATTTGTCCCCCCCCCCGGAGAATATTTAAGAGCATACTTGCAATGTTGAGCAAATAGGTTGAACATTTTTAGAAGAAAATCCTTTTGATATCCACTGCCAAGCAGCCTCCGGTATAAACTTTTATATTATATTATTATTTTAGCTGCTTATATTGCCATGCATTAGTCCTCTTACCATCTTAACCATGGATACTTTTTAAACGTTATCATTATTGTTTTCCCACGAAAAGAATAAGTTGTATCTTAATGCCATGAGAGATGGCTGAATAAAAAGAAATTGCATTAGTATCACTTCGCCGTGATATATCTGAATATATTTCAGAAGGGATGAAAACTCGTTAATATAATTCCGTTCCTTTCATAATCGCCGTGGTTTGAGGGCACTATATGTACATGTCATTAATCGGGAGTCATTAATTACCCTATCCCGTCATCATTTTTCGGACCCTGGCCTGGTTACGTCAGAGTGGATATGACTAACCGATGATTATATTCCATAGGTCCAGCTGGAATTCGACAAGGATGCATGAGATGAGATCCTATGGCTTCATGGCGGACTACCGAGTCTTATTAATTGGTCATCCATCAAAACGAGCGGCCTTCATATTCATAAAATGTCGACAAGTAAAAAATTTGAAGCCGAAAGAGTTCGTCATTGAAGAAATCTGCGTCAATCCAACATGCATATCACCCGCAACAGAACAGAACAATACAAAGGCGGAATTTTGTGAACAAAAGGTCGTCGATGAGAAAATCTGGATTTTTTTATTAACAACCGCTTGGATATGATTGCGGAGTGAATAACATTTCAACATCATCCACAATATTGCCTTTTGAAATGCATCACTTTAGGGATAACTAATCACGCGAAATAACTTCCGAAAATTCTTCCATTAGCAAAATGCCATCAAGGAGACACAAACCGCCCTGAATGGAAATTTTATGTAAATGAAGCGTGACTGAGCAACAATTAGTTGAAGTAAATAGAGACAATGAATGCGTAAGGGAGTGAAAACTGACAGAGGGAATATCCAGAAATTAAAAAAATTAAAGGCGAAACGTGTAGTATTGTAATGCATGAGTTAATGCATACCGAATGAAGAGAGCCGACTGCCAAAGGGCGTTTACAGGATCAAGACTGTGACTGAATCGTCTGGACATAATTAATGTAGGTGGAGGGTGCGTAAATGATGGATTTGTGGGTTATGGCCTGTTTTTGTGGGCAAGGCGGGATATTGCTGGAGGGAATGGCTGCCATTGACCCCCATTCACCGTTGGAGAACCGCACGGTTATAACGGTGTTAATGAAGGGCAGCGAATGGATTCTCTCCGCGCATATCTCCCATTACGTCACATGTGATTTGGATTCCATACCCTCGGGGTGTTCCTTCTCTGCGGGATGCTTCTACCCCTCTCATCTCGTTTCGTCAGATTTGAAAGACGACGGATTCACATATCATTCGGCGGGTTCTTGTGCGTCAGCGAATATTTATTGCAAGATAGGGAGAATAAAACCCAGATATTAAATATACATTACTTGACACGTTCCAGGTTTTTCGAGTAAAGTATGATAAAACGAATGGAGAATGAAGTCTAATGTCCTGATATGGATTGCGTCATGAGTTAATTTACAGAGTAGACAGTACAGGCAAAACGCTCCCAACGATCATTAAAAAAAAATTCTCTATTCCTGCACCATGAAGAAATAAAACGAATATTTATGAAACTTTTATATTCAGATATTGCGAAGCAACTCATTTCCCTTCGAATGTGGTCTGAAATGAGGAGTTACTACATGGAAGGTGAATTTCTTTGTTCTTTTTTAAGGTTTCGAAACTCAGGCCTTCACGAAAATGCAATAATTTTCGGAAATTTTCCGAGATGAGGAAGACCTCCGGAAGGGCCTGAGAGAGTGAAAGCCAGATCGTGTCCGTCGTTTCATCTCTTCTTGCGGCAGAATCTTGACGAAACGTGTCTGTCACGAGTCCCTCTTGCATACCCACCCCAATGAAAGACCATCGGTTCAAAGCGATGTGTGTTAGATATGACTGATCACGAGAGGGAAATCACGCTTCTGCCCCTCCTCCCCCTTCAGAAATGAAGGGAGGGCAAAAAGCGATAAGGCGTGATTGCACTTCCGTCATTTTACTTCCTGGGTCAAAGGACATTCTTTTGGCGCTTATTTGTACTTCATCGTGTCAGGCACCCCCCAGCGAGAAAGGATATCGTTCCGAATATGTCTTATGGACCGAACCTCTAAATATAAGCTTAATACGGTCCGGTCAGGAATGATTTTCGAACCAATGCGACTTTAATGCCCCGAGTTTCACATTTTCGTTTCGCTTGCTTTTCATCGTTAATATTATTTATCTCATCGTGAATATTCGAGCTGAGACTTAGGAGACTTTGAAGTCAATTAGAAGCGATGAACCTGTCGTGGAAGTCGGGTTTTTGCACCGCAGAGAAGCAGAAAAAGAAACCCGCAGACACGACATGCAATTTAAAAGGAGTCTGCACGATCGCGTCCTTGCCCTTGGGCAATTTTCAAATCCTTGCATGAAATGGACGATTCTTCGAGATGTGTCCGGACGAGGAACTGACCATGACGTGAATATAAAAAATGTATAATGTATACAGAGTATAAAATTCAGGTAATGTTTAGAATACCTAGGCATTCCATATGGAATGCCTCATTTCATACTCTGTAACATATACACGTAAAGAGAAAGAGGGGAAAGGGTGTGGAAGGTACAGGGTCATTAATCATGCATAATGAGTCTTCATCCGTCTTCATTGCATGAGAAGAGAGGCCATGCCGAGATCTGCATTCTCCCCCATACGCCTCTTCGCCTTAAAACGCATCAATAATCCGCGTCTTGTAAGGTAGGCCCACAACACCCTCGGCCACGCGCGAAATGAACCCCTCCACAGAATAAATCAAACTAGACGGAGTCCTTACTGGTTCTTTTTTTTCAACTCCCTAAAATCGGTTTCCAATATTCTTTACAATATTCAAAACTTTCTATTTCAAATGACTTCTCTAAGATATGTTCATTTGGCAAATAACTTCGATGCATGGTATAATTTCAAATAAAAACGCGATGCCTTTTTAGAAAGATACCCGGGCATTCTTACAAAAGTTCGCGTTAAAAAGGCATGCACGCGGGGGAGGGGGAAAAACACAGAGAAGCCAAGCGTATCGACGAAAGTGGTCTTTCGTGGGTGGGCTATTTCATGTACTGACTTTTTCAAGCAAACTTTTTTTCTGTTGAACGACTCTTGCATATTTTCTCAGTCCCGTGGGAATTTGGAACGGACGCGACCCTCCAGGCGCGAAACCCCATCAAAATTCGTCGTGATAAGTGAGTATAAATTGACGTGTTTGTGAATTGAAGACGGAAAAAAAAAGAAGAGGATCTAGAGGTCACGGGTTCAAACTGGGACTCCACCCATATCCTTTGCTCCTGCATATCATATATAGTATTATGAGTTATACAGAATAAGATCCTGCTCATTCATCATGTCCATTTCGAAAGTCTTTCTCCTTGTCTTCTTCGCCTCCAGGACTTCCATCTCGGTTGCAGATTTTTCTCCCCCTTGCGTCCATGCATGCAGTGGAGTAACTAGAGGCCGGCATTCGTTCACCGCATCGCTTTCTCTTTTAGCCTCTTCTCGTACGATGTTGAGGTTCTCCATTCGCTCGATTCCTTCATTGACTTTCTGCCGAATTCCCACGCGCCATTTTATAACGGTGATGACGATCATCGAATCGTGTCGAGCCTTGAGAAGAAGGAAAGGTTCATTTGACCGCACCGAAGCAACGTCTCGTGCGTTAAAAAGTGAAATCACCACCTTGACCTTGACGTCATTGTCACTTCATTACGTCCGATGAGCCAGTGGCTCTTTATTTTTTCTTATCCGTTCACAAATTAATTAATCCAAGTCATGATTTCAGTTAAATCATATTCCTTTAAGAAATGTGATAATTACATCTCTCGGAAATTTCTCGAGCCGACGATGCGTGCACGTAACTCATCGATTCTTGGCAGGCAGAAAATTGCATGCGTATACTCGATTCCGCCCTTTATGCCTTCCTTCCTTTATCAATCTCGCGATCGACTTTGCAAAGAGAAGCCTGAAATATCGTCAGTGACGGCACGAGTTAATTTCTCGATACCCGTGCTCGATGTGAATGCCTTGTCTTATGTTAAGTAGCTAGCTGACCTCATTCCGCGGGTGCTCTGGTATGCATGACCGAGTGCCATCCGAGAAGGAGATTGGGTGTGGCACCACCCTGACACCCTCCGATGACGAAATTGGGGACTGGGTGATGAATCGGATTCCACTGTCGAAAGGGATTGCACTGCACCTCGTTCAATCCGTCCATTATTGTTCTTGTTGATTTCTTCTTGCGACCATTTTCTTGTCGCGACCCACGAAATGTGATCGAAACAAACCGATAGATCGAGGAGTAACTCTTGCAGAGAGATGACCCCAAGATACTCTTTTTCGACTCGATCTTCACATTCTCAACCAGTGAAGGATATTGCAGGCCAGCATATCGGCAGCGATAAAGATTAAGACTAATTTTCAATTTAGAAGAATGCAAAGAACACAAATTCCCACATGGAAGAAAAAGATTTTTCTCTGTAGGAATTATACTGTTTTCTGTCTCGAGATGATTTTATTTCCCTGCACACGAACGTGTCTATAAACTCGCTCTGGAATTTCACGCATTAAAATGACATTTTTCTGGTTACTTTGTGTTAACCCTTTTAGTGCCCAACAACGACATATCGTTGTTTCATCCACGCGCGAAAAGGAGGGAGGGAGCTTCTGGGCACTAAAAGGGTTAATTGAAGTATTATTCTGTGGTCGAATTGGACACAGTATTTCATAACGCTATAGTTTTTTTTCTTCTGGCAATTATATACCCCAATATCGGTCTGACCGCCGACAGTATCGTCGAGGCCATCGACACGTTTCCTTGACAGGTAAAGGGGGGGGGGGGCATATTTATGCTGAAAGACATCCAAAGTCAATATGTTATATTGCTCCAGTAAAATACGATTGCCAATGACGCAATACTTAGACCAAAAAAAAGAGCAGAGAGAAAGATTTTTGCACACGTTGTACGCATGCCCCATCCATTCCGGGCACGTTTCCAGTGTAGGCACGCCCATGATATAACCGGTCAAGGCCTCCTTCGAGAGGGGGAAAAGTACAGAATTCCAATTATCATAATAGCTTTCCCCCTCGAGACCCACATATGGAGCTCGTTGGGAATGAGTCGCGTAAATTATACATGCATTCGGGATGCACCTTGATTTCTCTTTCCCTCTCTCCTTTTCACGTAAGGGATGTTCGAGAGTCTCTCGAAGCGAGCACACCTGAGCCCTTAATGGTCTCATTGCGTCATCCACGCTCTCAGGACCATCTCTTCCACCAAATGGGTTTTATGGTACTATAAATATTTCCATGTGTTCATCCTGGAACTCTATTTTTACAATTGTACTGTTTCCCCAAAAATATAACGTTTTCCACGCCCGTCTTCATGTTAAATATCATCTTACCTTTATAATCTAATCTTGTAATTTTAAATTAATTTCTCGTGAAATTATTTTAAGTAGTTCCACACGAATGTTATGCATGACTTCACTCCGTTTTATTTCTTTTTTCGTGTGATGCACAATATAAGAGAGAAAAAAACCTGAGCTTTGAGTTAGTTCGATTCATTATGCTATAACCTACTTTAAAATTCATGCGCATGATTCATGTACATGAATCGTTCACGTATTCCTTTAGAATTCTGCTTTGAAAAAATTATTTTCCATTAACCAATGCCAACATGCATTCCCAAAAGCCTAATCAAGCCTTGGAATGCCGAAAGGGGAATTAATGCATGAGAAGAATTCATCCCGAGCATGGAAGCACGAACCTTTTTGGGGATGCGTGGGAAAGGCTTACGAAAGGATGGAAGGTAAAAGTTCAGTCGACGTTTCTCTCCCAACAGAGGAGATTCGGGGGGTCATTCATGCATATCATTTACGGTCAAGAGGTTCCCTGCGCAACCGGTCATTTAACCGCCCTCCTTTGTCAAGAAACGCTGCATTCAAGTCATCAATCTACCCGAAACGGCACCTCCCATTTTAGCACAGCATTTCGAATTTTTTTGACACGACATCATCTTTCAGAGATGTCCTTACGTCAGTATCGCATTATGCCCAGTAGAGTTAGTGATACCTTTAAGATCACGTCAGCATATATTCGGTAGTCTTATCATGTATCCTCCAGTGAGAGGATCCCCGACCGAGCTAAATGGCACATGACCGCTCGGTGACGTGACCCCTCAGATTTAAGCGGCCCCAGTCATGAATCCCCGTTAGCGAGAGCCTGGTGAATGCGGGATGAACCATGAAGACACCTCTTGATGATGTAACCTCCATTCGTCTCCTCTCATCACGACTCCTTGGTTCATCTTCATCTTTGAAGCTCGTTCATGAGTCTCATGATAACAGAAATATATTTCATAAATTCTGCTGTGCTGCGTTACAGCAGTTGTTGCCATCATTCGTACAGTATATTCGCTCGTTTTTTTTCGCATGTCTGGTCTCATTTTTATTTCACCTTTTAGTTTTTTCTCATTTTCAGCTTTAATCTATTCCGTGTTTTTTTTTTCCTTGATGCTCCTCGCCTAAAATAAAGTTGAGATGTTCCTAATGCGGGAAAATGTAGCTTCCATCCAATCGATCCATTTATTCTTTTTTCCTGTTTTCCTTCATTTTTTCTTGTTTACTTACACCATTCCAAATAATCTGAGTTTTATTTCGAATTGGAATATCTCGAAGAATGGGAGGTGTTCGATGATTCGTTCCGAATCCCCCCCCCCCTCCTCCAGTATGTAGCAATGCTCGGCTGAAGAAGATTCCCATCAGTATCCTCCACTTGAGGAACACTCACGTAGGCAGAAGCGGTTCAAATTTAAATATTGCCATTACAAAAGTTCAAACCTTTTTTCCGCTTTTTTATGTTCTCAAAGATGTAAATAATAAACCCATTAATAGTTACTTCAAATTTACGCTTTATTTCCTTCATTTTTATTCCTGTTCATTCCGGCATATGAACATTCCATTAGGAGAAATGAATGAATTCCTCGTTTGTGTTTGTTTTATTCCTCACCTATTGCTACGCATTCACTTATAGTCGATTCAGTTCTTTTTTCTCATTCGGAGACTCGAATTTAGCAGTAGGCATTGGGAATTGGGAGACTGGCAAATTGAGGCGACAGAAGGAGGAAAGCATTCGGTATTGGCTCATCGTACAGTGTAGAGGATTACACACACCATCTCAAATTTCTGGTAACATTCTGGTAACATTTCATTCAATTCAAAATGAGGTCCGTCTACTGCCAGGCATTTGTAACCATGAATGACGCTATTGCCCAAGCCGTCGTCTTGCCTTTACACTGTACATCATCAAAAAGTCAAATAATAAATACAGTCGAACTTGGTTGCAACATCATTGAAGGGAACAGGGAAAAATCGTCGTTTTAACCGTGGTTGCCTTGATTGAAATTTCCCTGTTTTCAAAATGGATGCTACTGAATGCGTCAAAAAAAAACAAAGCTGTCATTTTTGGTATGTTGTCAATTTGATTGTAGGCTGCTGGTTCTCATGATATTTGGTAGGCGTACAGGGTGACAATTTGGGTTTATCTGCCAAATTTCAGCATTCTGACTCTAACCTAATAGGAGCTGTAATTATTTTCTGATGACCCACGACAAAATGTGCTGTCGAAAATATCGATATGAATTTGAGGTCTGTGTTCATGGAATACATGATCGTCCGTCGCAATAAGCTCAGTTCGCTTATAAGTTAGGCTGGCTAGGCTACACACAATAAATACATTGTTCCAAAGAATTTAGGCGAGATTTCACATCTAGAAAGGAAAAAAAAAGTTATTTCCTTCTGTTTCAGGTGAAAGTGTAGTGTCAAAAATGCCTGAAATTAGCGACGAAGATCTTGCTCTTATTAAAAACTTGCAATTTGAATATGATATGGTGAAAGGAAAATAATGGGTGAAATTTCTGACAAAAAATTGGTAAAGGAGTGGGTTTAAATATTTCATCAATGAAACTGAAGAATCTGGTGGCGAAATCTCAAGTTTAAATTTAAAAATGAACCCTCAATTTTTTTTTAGCAAAAGCAAATTAAATACCATGTTCACTTTTTACATTTTGTATTTGAAACTCGGCACATAAACCCTAATTTAAGAAATATAATTTTAAAAAGTCACCCTAGATATCTACCAAATTTCATCAGAACGGGCAGCCTCCAGGCAGATTGACAACTCCCAAAAAAAGACAGTTCTTTTTCATTGGCTCATTCCGTATATGCAACTCTAGTGTACATTAGTATCCTGCACAAGCTTCCTGCCAGTCTATTGTTTTATGGCATGTTCTTCTCGTAAACATTGATGAAGCTGTCACGATTTTTCCAAATTGTGGAAACAGATGAACCATGTTTACGAGAGACGTCTATTTACTTCCTCCACTTTCAATTAAACGAATTATGCACACTTTCTTGTCGATCGTGAAGGCTTACCTCTTTCGCTTTTCACTGGCCATGTTGTCAACGAGAAATGCAAATTGAAACTGAAGGTAAGATAATCTTTTTAGTTACTGGGGATTATCCCTCCCTCACCCTCCTCCAGTCACACCCACATGACTCACAAGGATTCCAGGAAAGATAGAAGTTATGAAGTTATGGCTCGGTAACGCTCATTCTTCCGATAATGGAAATTCCAGTTAGGAATGACGAATTAGGGACGTCAACATTGTCAATTTCGTCAGTGGGACCTTGAATGGACTTGGTTATTACAGAGGTTCTCGCAATGACCGAGCTCGCTATAACCGAGGTAAAATTGCACACGCCCTATGAGTTCTTCGCCGCGACCTGGCGCTCTTTGTCGTCATAACCGAGGTTTCGTTATAACCGAGTTCGACTCTAAATAAATTTCAGAGTGAAACAATGTCGCCGGAATGCTATCGGAATTATGAGACACCCAGTATGATTTATCATGCTGAAGGATGAAGATTAGGCAATCGGTAGATGAAACACTGATCGATATCTTCTCGACTTGGGGATTCGTTTCAGGGGATGATGAACACGAGTGGGAAACAGAAAGGAGGGAATAGGAGAAACGAGTTTCGGGGTCATTACTTCTTCGTGGAAAGTCACTGGTAATGGCGGGACACAGGGAGCAACCCCACCCGTGTGAAGCGAGAAGCGTGCAACGTTGAGGGCGTGAGCGAGAAATGATTCCAAACCTTACCGCCTTGGATGATGATCTCGGGGATCGCGACCAGTCCAACACTGCGGCTGTCGCGCTCCATCGACGACTTCGTCCCTTATCCTTTACGGCAGGGGTGTCAAACTCGAATCGGTCGGCGGGCCGCATTCCTTACCTGCAGTTACCTTCGCGGGCCGTATGTTTCACATCCCTACTTAACAGGAATCGAAGCAGAGGACGGGGTGGCTTCCTTCTCTCTTTCCTCCATTCATCATTAACCTTTATCGGACGGGTTTACATCTCCCGCGTGAGCGCTGACAGCCAGATACTTTCTACGAAGCTCGTAAACATTCGCTTACTGAGCAATTATCCACTGAATATCGGAGCATTTTTCCAAAAAGTTGCGGTACAGCATTTGTACCTTTAAGCCATGGAAAAATGCCTTCCGTGACACAGCAGTTGTGACATTCGTCCGATAAAGGTTAATATGCACCAGCTTCCTTTCCTTCCATTGTCTTTGTGATCCCGAGTTTTGGCAATGCTCAATTCTGCCATAAAGGTTAAGTTATCGCCTTTGTGGCGATTTCCCATACTTGTGCTTCATCCACAAGCCCTTAACTTGTCCGATTAGCTCACAAAAAATTGCATCATTTTGGGCTTACTTTTTATTCGCTACCGTTTACTTTTTATAGTGTATGGGCCTTGCATGATTGAAACTGCAATGGGAAGAGAACTAAGAGGACAGAATTTGCATTGAAAGCATTTTTGAAAAAATTCTCACAATACGGTTGTACCTGTAGGGTGTCCTACACGAATCACTTCGCAGCCCACAATAGCGATCGCGTGAAATGTCTCTTCGGTTTCAACTTGTCTCTGGTGGTGGTGGTGGTAGTGAACCGGGCGTTATTTACAAAGTTGGCGAATTAGGTGCGATGCAATCATGCACTTGCACGGATTTAAACGGGCCGGAAAAGAGAGATTGTCTCGATCGCAAAAAATCAGCTTCCGTTGTAGTTATGCTTTATTTTCTCTCGATTAGTTATTTTTATCGTTTTATTAAGCAAATTTGATTCCAAACGCAACTTCGTTTAGGATACCTCAGCACTTCACTGGCTGAGTTGCTTTAATTCACCTTCGTTTTCCCGTCCGGTCATATGACAAGGTAATTGCTCGTTATATTCTGTGCTCTAACTGACGGCTGAAGTACGCGTACAGTTCACGAATCATATACGATACATTAAACTAAAATTGGGAAGATTGGTACGGAAAATATAGAAAGTTGCGGTTGACGACTTTGAAATGAAGACTTTGGTTGAAATGAAAAGAGGCTATCATTCGGATAAAACCATGAAATACCTCGTATATTAAATGGGCCCAACGGATAGAACACAAGGGTCATTTCAAAAGTTTTCAGACCCCCTTCGCTTAAAAAAATAGCAAACTTAAAAGCACCATTGTTTTTCTTTCATTGAAAGTAACCTCCCAATGACCTGACAATATCATTCCTGAAGCCTGGCAACGTTGGAATTTCATCGAAGGCACCATTTTTAACACCTTCACATTTTCGGGGATCCAGAATTGCAAAATTCGATTACTTCAGGTCATCCAAGTTTGGAAATGTGATCCTTCGCATTGGCTCCACAAATTTTTCAAGCATTTCCCTTCCTTGGAGATTCACTATTGAATTCCGTTAAGCACATTGCGTTTCCTGAGTTTAAAAAAAGTCGAAACTGAAAGATATTGAATGAAGCTGAACTCCATGCTCGAATCCTCGATCAGGCATAGCTGCGGGCAAATCCAATTCACCCTCTACTATCTCGAGAAAAAAAAATCCAGAAATTTCTTCATGCTTTCGGGATGACTTTTTTTTTAGAAGAGCTCTCTTGCTACCCATTAAAATGAGTAAGTTTCATCGGCGCATGATAGCTGTCCCGAGAGAGAGAGAGAGAGAGAGAGAGCCTCGGGAATTAGGAATTCCTTATTGAGATTTCCACGATCGGTGAAATGCAACTGGAAGGCCTTAATATTGGAGGACGACGATGGAGCGGAAAATGCTTCTTCCTCCGGACGAAGACCATGAAGACCACGACGGTCACGAAGGTGTTCCTTTTCCGATTCGCCTCCGGGGACGAATGCGACACTCCGTTTCGTCTTCCGAAAGTACAGGGTCGTCACAGACAAAAGTGAAGGTCGGCCGTCAGAGGTCGAGACCGAAATTGCCCGAAACGGGAGGGGGTCGTTTTCGGGATCCCGTGCGTAATCGTCCGGTCTAATGAGGCGGATTATGTAACGTCGATCATACGACCCTCAGAGGTTCCGCAGCCTCTCGATGGAGTCTCGATGATCGCATTCGAAGAAAGGTCAGACAGTTCTCGTCCACGCTCTTCCGTAGCGGCAAAAACCATACGTCGACGCACCTTCGAGTTCTCCATACGTTCCTACGTCGACGCTGCGTGCCAACGGCCCACGAACGACGACATCGTTCGTGGGAAAGCGTGATTTTCTCTCAGAGATGAACACAAAGTGAACGCGAATAGAAGTATATCTCAGCAACCGTAGCATGTTGCTGAAATTCCATTTTTGTACTCATTCGGTCTCTTCACATACCCATTTCGACTTTAGTACCAGTTAATTTGATATGGAGCATCTGAGCATCGACTAAAAATTCACCAGATACTTAGGTTTAGTTGGACGACATTCTGCAGAAGAGCCTACCACCAGATGCATTGGCTTAGAGAAAAGGAAACTCTCATCAGCTTAAAAGATTTGCGATAAGCCAGAGCGTGGATTATCTTCGAACTTTCACATCAACTTGTATTACCTCTTTTATCGAAAGAAAAAGCTTAAAAAGCGAGGGATTTTTTTTTTTCAAAAGTGACCTTGACATGCATAGAATCCTACCTTTAACCGACCTCGTTTCGTAAGCACACTCATGTAATGAAGTTAAACTCGTTATAAAAATGCTCAATTGTTTGTACCGACAGGAAAGCGCCCCTAAAATTAATTAATCGTCCCGAGGGGAAAACGCTCTGAAAGGGTAATTGCACCGACTCCATTAGCCGTTCGTAAAAAGGCTCTTAGAAACTCGAGGAGGATTCGGTCGTGTTGCATGAGGGTCGTTCGAGAACGGCAATAATTGCACGGAGAAAAAAGGGGAAATGCACGATCCATCCACGCCCACGTGAAACATCCGCGTCACGACGGATCGTGCGTGTCGAATCCGTCCGTTCGCACGTCCCCGTGCGACGAAGGGGGAATTAGATTCGATAATCTTGCATAATCAGGCATGCATGGGGGGAAATTTGCGAATCGAGGTCCAAGAAGCGTTCCACGTTGGGTCATCCCTTTGTCCCCGATGGCGCAATTCTCGTGCAATCATCTTCGATTCTTTTTTTTATTTTCGGCCTCCGAAGTGGACCCGACTCTCTCGAAGCCCTTCGAGTATCACGATGCCGATTCTTTCCAACTCGTCGATCTCGGTCGAGTACATCGGGAGGAATTTAAAGAAGTTGCACGCGATCGCACGTTTCCATCACGGACGATGAGGAACCTGGAAGAAAACGATGAATTTCCTTTCTCGAAGGGAAGTCGTAGGTTCCAAAATATGCGAGAGTTTCGGGCCTCTTTGCAACCGTTCGCTTCCCACTCGAGGCTATCGACACGGAGCCCAAAGAGATTCAGCAAGGGAGGATCCGAAGAAGATAGAATTTCTCGAGGGCGAGAGTCCCTTTGAATCCGTCCCGATTTTTCAAGATGCAGAGCAAACACGACGGATCGTTATGCAACTCCTTCGACCGTCACGGACACGACCGTGACTGCGAACTTCACGTCCGAGCATTCTCCCAAGGAATCTTTTCCCCCAAACCCGTTTCCTTGAGAAGTCGGGACTGAACTTTCTCTCGTCTTCGCAACCCCATTCACGCTAATTTGCTGTAAAAAAAAATAATAAATAAAATTTAAGTGTGGCAGTGGTATTTGCATGGCAGTTCGGCTACCTCGAAACGTCGGGTCCCCGAAAGTGAAATTCCCTCCACCACGCCATATGACGTAACTGCAATCTCACGTCATAACGTGCAACCATGCACGATTCTCATGGGTACCAATGAAGCATCGTCGAGCCCTGTTTTGCCTATTTTACTTTCCTCGTGGTCGTTTTCCTCTATGGCCGGGACATAACTTCTCCATTCACACCCTTGGCTTCGGGCGATTCCCTCGTCGAACCGTGTGAAAGTGTTCTGACATCGTTCATAGACCTCGAAAGATTGTCTCTCGACGGTTCCAGCAAAATAAAAAATATCATAAAAAGGCTCAAATTTGCCTCGAAGGCACGCAATCAATTTGGGTAATCGGTGCCCCGTAACGGTCTTAAGGAGTGAATAATGATCGGGGCTGGGGAAAACGAGACGAGGGAATATACCGTGAGAACGTGACGGTCGGTGTCATGGCCGTGCCCGACGAACTTTAATTGAGCATTTTTATCATACGACAACAGAGACAAATGGGTCGCAACGAAGACGTGAATCGCGAGATCGTATGACCCGTTCCAGCCCCGAAGGTGTTTGAACGGAGCCATCAAACGGGGCTGAACAAAAGCGAAACGGATATGGCCTCATCGATTTTCCCTCCACCTGACGCGATCGGAAAGTATTCCGATGGATCGAGGTCGGATGGCTGCACGTGCCATTTCGTCTTGTTTTCGTAATCCCCCTCCCTCTTGGCGATTCGGGCCTCACACTCTTCCAACCGCTTCTAACCAGAGGCCATCTGTACCGTGACACAGGATGATTATCAAGTTCGAACGAATTCTACGTTTTTCCCCTGCTCGTACTAGCTGCAAACGCAAGACGACGATTCGGTCGTGCATGTATGCATGTGCAAGATTTGGGCTCCTCGAAGTTCCCAACACTTCGGCCGTTAGCGACTCTCAGATGACGTCATGTGCAGTGTCAAGCGCAAGAGAAAGGTATGGAAACGGACGCGACCGGAGACGAGGGACAAGGACACGCACCTGGCCCAGGCGAGGATGGTGGTTGGAAAGGAAGGAATCCAAGAATATTACCAATTCGATACCAGTTGAGAATATTATCGCAATTTTTGATTGCAGAGGAGATCCAACATCCTAAGTCGAAAGGAAAGAGTTTGTCGTGAGGACAAATTTCCTGTATTTCTTTCAGCCCCTAAAAATGCCCTTTGTCTTGTCCTCATTTGGCACACCATAGAAGTGCGACTCGACGCAATCGTCCATGATCATCGGGAACATGATGCTCATTTTGTTTTCGTCCTGTCCTCATGTTTCTTCTCTAATTTTTCCCAGCCTCCACATTTTCAACCTCCCTTACGCATCGGTATGATCGAAATCGAGAGCCTCGATCACCGTATACTTTCCCATAAATGTTACCTTTGCACATGACGAAATTCACTCGCTCATAATAGTTTGGATGTCGGCAGACAAAGAAATACCCCAGCATTCCTCACCAATCTTTCCTCCTTGTATCTTCGGTTCTCCAGTATTAACATGGGAAGAAAAAAAAAAGAAATTCGTTTCAAACACCCTGTACATGTTTTTATAGAAAACCTGAAAAGAAAGAACGATGTAAAAACTTCGTCAAAATATGATTCTGGGAACGGCGATGTGTTGATGCCTTATGAACATCGCATAACGAATCGGACGAATGAAGAGTCGGCAACGTTGCAAAGTTTCTCTTCGTTCATAAATTTGGCAAGTACTGGTGAATACCAACACGCGCTAGTTGCGAAATGGCTTGACAAATGTCTTTTCCTCTGACTGGTGTCAGTGCTGGAAATCATGCCCACGAGGACGCACGTTCCGTTTCGTTGTATCTTAACAACGAAAGCAGCGTATTATGACTTTAGAAACGATGAAAAGGGCATGCGAACGAATGTGATGATACGGTCCCCAATTCCTCAAGGCGATTAAAGGAAAATGCCCATCACCAGGGGGCATTTAGTGTCCCCTGGATAATAACACGATACACGCATCTCGATGACCTTGCATCGTTCATTTCAATGTGCAAATGTGCAAATGATTATATCGCGTTGACGTCCCTCCACATATCATTTCTGATTGCCCGACTCCTGCACGTGCCGCATGATGAAACAGCATTGGATTACTGAACACACGTTTCTCACCTGTCGGCATCCCCGATCGACCGAGAAGGATGATATCTAATGAGACATCACACCCTCCTTTCCAGATGTCATGCTTTTTAGAATGGAATGAACGAACCGAAACGGTCTTTGAAACAGGATCATGCTGAAACCCAGATGGAACAGCAGGAAAGAAAACCCCGATTCCATGTCCTGCACGGACATTCTATTACTTCTTACATGCATACAATGCTTAGAATGTAATTATTCACAGTAGCGATATATATAGCGTTTATTTGGATGTCGGGTATTGAAACAGAATGAAAAAGTTTTCGCGAGGTTTGGAAGTTGGTAAACTTGCAACTTTCTCCTTTTAATTCGAATAGTGTGAATATTGATACTAGTTAACTTCAGGAAAGAAATGAAGCAAAGGAATAATCCCTGAATGATACAGCAAGTACTGGATTCGCTTAAACTCTCGGATCCTGTAAATTTCACAGAGAATTCGCTTCAGGTCCTGTCCGTTTTCACTCATGAATATGCAGTTTTCCGACGGCTTTGGAATTATGCGATGGGTTCGCATGTCGACATCTCGTTTTCCACGAGGAGCGAACAAAAGCGTGAGAAACCTTGAAAAGAAAAAGGGCGTTGAAAAATGAATCAGGGCATCTGAAAAATGGAACGCGGGACTTAAAGGACCATACGACAATGGCTTCTCGAACGGGAGATTTTCAATGTCAGAGCAGGTGAAGGGGAAGACGTCACGAGGAGGGTGCAGTGTTACGTCAGGGAGAATGCCTTGCGTCTCCTGGGAGAGCAACGGCGGAGGGCTTTCACTCTCGTTCCAACCTGTGGTCCGAGGTAAGCCTCCGTTGCAGTGTGAATATCCCCAACAGTAGCATTCCCTTCCACTCGCTTCATGCAGAGCCTCGCCTGGTAAGATCAGCCTTCTGCAACATAGAAACCAGCGACAGCCTTCGTTTTTAGGCTTTTTTTTAAATCTAAATATATATTTTGCGTTCACTCACATGAGTGTTGCTCTCTGAACCATCTTAAGATTTTCAATTAACGGTAGGAACGGGTTCCGAAAATAGATTGACATTTTCCTACTGATTTGCATCACTCTAGCAATTGCTCGAACAGGCATCACGTAATGGAGTTTTCGAAGTACGCTAATTTACAAAACAAATCTGTATCGATATAGAAATCCAGAATAGGAATTGGAATCCCAGAATAAAAGCCTACATTTGGGATTCTCGTGGTGAAGATTCTTGGCTGTTGACTTAAATGATTGGTCTCCAATGGATTCATTTCTAAAATTAATATTAGACCCATATAGAAAATGATATCAACATATTGTAGGAAAGTGAGGGGCAGGGGCAAGTTATCTGGCAGTTATTCCAGCAAAGAAGGTCCCCACGATCAAAGTGAGATGGCACATAAACCCCGATGTAGTCGTTCACCACCTGATGCAACTGGAGTTAGTTCTCGGTACTTTTCACGTGGTGCTTCATATTTTCCAATGGACTATATGAGACACATTGAACTTCCTCCATAGATTTTCTGAAAGAGGTAACGTAGCCGAAGGAGACTTAGGATAATTTCAATCCTGAGGCTGCGGGAAGGCGAGTAGAGAGTGTAGATTCGATTGTGAGAAGATAAATCAAGCGGTCAATTTTCTCGGAAAGGTCCTTGCAGCAGAGGAACAGAGCGTGACGGAGAAATCACATTAGGATCTATTCCCAGGTAGGAAATCCCAGTCTCACAAGGAGACAATCTAGCAGAAAGGAAGGTTAGATAGGAGTCCTGAATCGGGGCGCATTCATTGGTCTTTGTACATTGTGTTGTGATGTCCAGCCTATGTCCGTTCCTGTACAGAAATGCACAATCGTAGATGATATTCTCATCAACACGTTCATGTCGTATTGACATGCAACATGACACAAATTTGATGTCCTAATGATGAGACTTGTCTCATTTCAACATCAGTCAATGTTTATTCAGCCTAGCTTTCAACATCGATTCAACATGAGGGATATTGAGTCTGCAATGCTGTTGCAACGTTGAGTCAATATCATTGCGCAGACTGGGATTCTGAGTCAAATACTTTGTTTGAGATAAAGTTCATCTCCATGCAGGTCGAAGCGGTTAGTTGACTTAGTCCGAACTAGAAGTCGTGCGCGAGCGATTCCCGGTATCCTTTGTTTCTTTTGAAAAGTATTTTCATGCGTATCGGATGACATGTGATTCGCAATTACGAAGAGGTGGATGCATCAGTTCCATTTCTCCGATCATGAATCTCGGTATAAAGGTCCCATATTGCGAAAGTCTGCTCTGCATGGATTTGACTGGGAGTTTCGTGTTTGCCGAAGATGTCAAAGGACTACTCCAGACGCGTTTCTATTCAATATCATCTGCAGAAAAGATTCCACGATGAGACATGGCTTTCATCAGAAATTAAAAGGTACATGCTGTGTATAACTCAGCTCATAACCCAGTGAAAAATTGCTTCTACAAAAAATGCATAGGCCACACCTCTGCCACGTATATTACGTTTAAGTGCACAAAATGTTTAATGGCATTTAGCTGAAATGTTTTAACGATATTTAGCGAGGCTCACCTGAAAATTGTATTTCTAATTTTTGCATCGTCATTTTTTTAATTTCTCTATACAACTTAACTTCTTAAAAGCGTGACGTGGCCTTTTATTACTTTTTAAATCTTCTTATCAAGATCCGAATCGAAAAACTCACTTAGAGACCATTGACACCCTAGTATCCATGATTTCTGGGAACCGCCTTCTCCCATACAATGGGATACCTGAAATTAGTTCACTTTCTTTCGGCTCGTGAGTAGTGTGGATTTTTTTAAGGGTTGCCAATTTATCAAAATTGTTAACTTGATTAATGGTGGACTACTTGATAGATTGTTAATAGGTTAAATGTTAATCAACTCGGAATTCCCTTCTTAAATCTGGCGGAGGAAACAGAAAACTGTATAAGGAAGCGGAAAAAAGTCATCTGCCAATGACCATGCTATCATCTTATTTTTAAGGGAATAACACGATGAATGGAATAACATTGTCGATAAATTTAACAGCAATATCAGCAGATCTCTTTACATTTCAATTTTCCTGCTTCGGTTTTAGTTTTTTTTTTGTCACACCACTGATACTCATAATGCATGAAACATGTTTCATTCATAGTAGGTAAAATCCATAAGAGAGAATAATTTGGTGCCTATTTACATTCGATTAATCACAATTTTATGGCAATTGACTTTAATGATTACTCGATCGATTAATCGAATCGAATTGGCAGTCGTCTTTTTCAATTTTCATATATTAAACAGGTGCACAAGTACAGGCGCTTCAACCTTCGTTGCATAATCCTCTTTATCTCCGCATTCTTCGCAATTTGTCGACAGTACAGGGTAGCTTCTGTGCTCACAATTTTAAACATGTTTATACTTTTAAAAGTGTCAAAAGTTGTTAAACCTCTTAAAAATTCTTGAATGCTGACATTCGTCGAAGAGACTCTCCAATACATGTTGCAGTCGAATTCTGTCGATTGAGAAAAAGATGGATACCACATCCCCTCCCTTAAAAGTGTTACCCAAGGACACCCTTCATTAGAAGCCTTTTGTCACTCTCAGGTGTCAGCCATGCCCATTCGCGCAAAGGATGCCCCATGGGGGTAAACAAGCAATGAGATGTCTGGGTGTCAACAGATTCAGGGATGTGACGTCATTTCCCTCCCTCAACGAGTTTAACCGCAAACCCAGAAGAAGAGGCCTTCAGGATGACACCATTTTTTTTTTCCCTTTTGTCTCGTCTCTTCGAAAGGTTTCTTTTGTGTGCTCCTTTTGAGGGCATTTCAGAAGTTAAGGATGCACGATTCTGACGAAATCCGTTGCACGTCGAAACAAGGTCATCGATATCTCCCTGAAGTTAAGAAAACGCCCTCTGCCGGATTGAAAATCACGTAGAGCAGAGGCGTTCGTTCGTAGACAGTCGTCTATTTTAGGATGAATTCGCGTTTTCTGCCATCTTATATGAAACCTGAGCCGGAAATTCATATTCGTGACAGCTTGATATTTCGCGCATGCTGTTAGAAAATTTCGAGTATGCATGAAATTTCTTAGGATGACAGAAAAAGCGAAATTTGTCCGCAAATTGGCACCCGTCTACGAACTGGTGCCTCCACCCAATATCATATTTCTTCATGATTGAGGACCCTAGTTTGAATATTTTCAGCTTTTAAATGTAATTTTTCTCTCGTCATTTTCCACGCAATTTTGCATAATTGCACTCAAACGTTATTTTGATACCACTTCTGGCCAAGGGTAGGATTAATTAGCAATAATTGAATTATAGATATGTCTAGGCTTCGATTTCAATCGAGCTATAGTGACAGCATTTCTTCATAGTGGGGCGGATCGTAAAGCACTGTGATTGATATCAATCATGGAATTCACTTAGTCACTTCCCAGTCCAATCAAAGCTACTATTATGCTGGTACCACAATGAGGTTTCTTTATTTTAGGTTTTGTCATGATTCCTGGTGTCCGACATCCTGGACCCATCGAAAACTTTCCATTACATCACTGTCAGATGTAAAGTGCATTACAATAGAAAAAATATGGTAACTAGCGCATGCAAGGAACGTGCATGATGGTTCCTCCCAAGCTCCATCAGCAACAAAAAAAAAACGTTGTTAAGAGAGTCGGAAGAAAAGTGGCGTGAAACAAGGGAATAATGTGGAATAGAAATCGTGAGGGCGATGTGGCAAAGATAAGATAACCTATGCTTTCCACCAAAGTCAGTAGAGAGTTCAACGATGGGTTGAGGATAAATCATGCAGTCAGTATGATGCTGATCAGTTTTTTTTTTTTTAAAGAAACCGGGGGCCTTGATGGAAGACCCTGATTTTTTCATAGAGGGTTAAACATCCAAGATATTTCTTTTTATTTGAACGGTACGAATGATCCATCCCATGGACGCATTCATATCTGCAAGGTATCACGGTGAGACAAAATTCAAATATGTATCCCGATTTTTGAGTGCAAAAAGGACTCCGAGAACACGAAAAAGTACGGAAGGAATTAATACATTATAATGACCTACCTCATTCATGGCAGTGGAATGATCCGTAAGCGCATTGCGTCTTCTGTCATACTCATTTGTTGTTTTTTCACTTTGCGTGCGATTTGCCAATCGTTTCAAAATGGGGAAATGAGAGGTCTCGGCAACTTCTGATAATTCCATAGCCTTTTTCATGTGTTAGCGACTCGGCACAGGGATACTCGAATCGAGCGGCGTTCTGTCCTCATCTAAAGCTCGAAAATCGTATGGTTAGTATATTCGATTAGGTAAAGAGATCAATCGAGCGAAGATGGAAAAGAACGAACTTCTTGGCGTTACTTCTCGCTTCGTTAGTGCGGAAATGTGGGCGAGGGCTGTATTCCCCATCGATAGATGACTACTGCGACATGAGCGAAGTTTTGAAATGGATCGGACTCATCCTTATCCCCCGTTGCTTTTCGCAGCTGTGCCTCCAAAAATATTAACTGAAAATCTGTCCGTCTCAAAACCAGGCCCCATTGTTTGTAGGAGACTCTGGACTCCACAGTGGAAGTAGCAACCCCTATCAATATAGGCCAGGTGCACATCCTGCAAATGGCTCTGTCTGACAATCGGTACATCCCATGTCGTCAATAATGGAGAGAGACTTAGTTTTGCCTTCCTCTCCCAGTAGTTCAACAATCGACAAAAACTATAATTCTTATCGAACCAGATGGAGGCTCTTTTTCTGCCCAGCAACAAAAAAAAGCTGTATCGTTTTGGATTCGTCTGAAAATGAGACAATGCCTCCGAGTGGTTCATGCGTATGGAAGGATAAGGTTTTTTTTTTCCCAGTAAGGAAAAAACCTTCATTTCAGTGAACAAAGAAACGGCAGCAGGAATTTGCCCTCGGTAACAATGCACATTTTCGCCCGTCTCATCCTCAGGCGTTCCCGTAGCGTTCCTTTGGTGAGGTTTGGGGAAAGAAGTCGTTTCACTCGCAAATTCAGTGCAAGCATCTGAAAGCTTATCGGAAAGAAACCCAATGTCATGTGATGCGATATCGTCCTCTGTTGACTATCATCGTTTTCCTCTCCTGATCCTCGCAGAAACAGAAGCCCCCGGGATGCGAGCCGGCTATCATTCAAGTTAACTGTCATTCCTCTAGAAAATGGTGTATGAAGCAATTCTTGATTTCTCTTGTTAAAACAAATGGAAATTTTGTCATGAAGACTCCCTTTCAAGTTTTCCCCCCCTTCAAGTTATTGCCTGGATATTATGAGTTCCAAAAAGAGCTCTGTATTATCCTCTCTGATGAGTCCAGTGAGCTTAACCACTCCATCCGTGTAACCGCAGAGTTCTTAGCATGTCAATGGGATTTGCATGAAAAACCGCCACCGATGAGAGTTGATGCTTGGTATCTCGTGACATCATCCTGGGATTTTCATCGTGAGTTCGCGAGACCCCGTGACGTAATCTTACGACGTATTATGTCCCTCACACTCATAGATGATAAGTCTGTCAGGAGTTTATGAAAAAATACTTTCCTTTCCAAAGTATCACGAACGAGACCCCAGTAGGGGTTGCACCTTAACCCATTTTTCCCCCCAGCCCTCACTCGTCTTCATATCTGTCTCCCACGTGCACGGAATCCCATTGAACTTTTATGGGGGTACTGTAGCAGGGGTGAGGGTCGCACGGCGTGGGGTGTGGGGACACACCCTTTTCATTAAAACTGGACATTCACGCCTTCCTTTCGTCAAGGATTCCTGCAATTGTAAGATCGTTTTTCAATCATATTTACGATGTGAATTGGAAAAATCTACCAATTTGTTTAAATGCGATTTTCCATACCAAGTCCATCGTATGCTGTTTAGCTTATGAAATACTGACGAACTAAAAATAATAAAATTTAATTCAATTAACATTCTTATTTCCCTGAATTAACCCATTCACTGTTTACACGACGTGTGAAAACGTCATGCCCTAACACTCGCTTTGTGCTAGCTTGACGTGTTAACATGTCACAATTTTATAAATTTCTTAAGGAATTACATTTGCATTGTAATCTTCAGCAAGTAATGTCAAAAATGTCAAGCACAAGATATTTGGCAAATTTCCTGGGGCATACACTTATTATGCTAACTTCTCGGCAGCAGTGAACGGGTTAAACACTGGATAAAACCCTCAAAATGTCCGTCTTGGCATGGGAATTCTGATAACCGTGACCGGTGCTTTCGTCGCAGCCAAAATGGCCGCGGACAGTTCGTCGCGGATAAAACGTCGCATGCCCTTTCGGTTGTTGCACTATTTCGTCGTAGACACCGATCGTCGCACTCTCCACTTCACGAGGGCATCACTAAAGCTAGGTTCACACCAACCGCATGGCATAGCATGGGGCGACATAGCAAAGCACAAGTGCCCTTGTCAGTGGCGGCTCGTCAGGGTAGGCAGGGTAGGCAGTGCCTACCCAGTTTACAATCAGAGTTCTCAAATTAATATTTGATAATTAATTATTCGATTAACACAGCTGGAAATATTTTTTTCATTGCGAGGTAAAAGCAAATCGAGATTATGCGTCCAGAGTAGGCACGGCGCTGCCTGCCTACGCTGGCTAGGCTCAAATTCCCTCGAGCCCAATGCAGGAACGAGAAGAGGGAGAAAAGGAAGAGAACCACAGCACTGGAATGAGTGAGGGTAGGCTTGCCTACGGTGCGAATTAACACAACTGGAAATATTTTTCTTCCATTGAGAGGTAAAAGCAAATCGAGATTATGCGTCCACAGTAGGCATGGCGCTGCCTGCCTACGCTGGCTAGGCTCAAATTCCCTCGAGCCCAATGCAGGAACGAGAAGAGGGAGAAAAGGAAGAGAACCACAGCACTGGAATGAGTGAGGGTAGGCTTGCCTACGGTGCGCAATTACTCCTTGCGCAGGAAGGAAGGTTGAGAATCGCTTGCTCACGCCCTCTGCTCAGAAGCACGTGCTTGATCTTCGGAGACACCAACAGTGTGGACTAGTCTGGATAAGATGTCATAATACGTCTGACTTATTCCTTATTAAAGCTTGTCCGAAGACAGTCAGAGTCAAGGGATAAGGATGGGGCGTAGGTATCGACTCTTTGGAAGAGGCACTATTTCCAAGTGATATGTTTTGTTAGACTGACAGTGCTTCGCATCCCCAGGGTGTCTTGGTTACTATATCAACGTAAGTAACTTCCAAATTTAGAAGCAGTGCAAAGGAAAATCTACGTTCATTAAAGGAACTACCGATCAAGACTAATACGATCTTAACCTAAATGTTAAAAACTATGCAAAAACCCTAAACTTATGTCAAGCCTATAGTCAAGGGGTGAGGGGGGGCTGACCCTCAGAAGAGACTGGAGAGTGGTGGGTGGAGGAGCAGTGGCTGATACGGGGGGGGAGGCGACAGCCCCCCCAATGGCCAAGCTTGCATGTGATTTATTTATTCAAAACAGCATCTGCATTAAATTCATTGGAGCCAGTGAAATAGATACTCAAGTTCTTACCCCAGACGAAAAATAAAAAGGCGAAAGGACGAGGAATGGTGGCAGGCGAGGGGGATGGGTTAGATAGGAACTTGGGAACCGCCGAGGATACTTTTTAAAGACATAGGCGGTGACACCCCCTCCCCTACGAGTCGCTCCAACTCTCTCCTCGCTTACACGGACGATGATAGTATTCTCCTGCGAGCTAACCAGTTATACCAATCTTTACCCGATCATATGGGTGCAAAGGAATCATTTGGGGGTCGCACCCCCCTTCTTTTTTTTTTCCACCACTGCTGCCTACCCAATTTTTTTACCAACGAGCCGCCACTGGAGATTCTACTGATTTTCTCCTCTTTCCCACCTGCATCCCAGTAGTGTGTGCTACCTGGGGCATCCCCTTTCCTCCCCTGCGAATAGACTGTACCATCTTCCCCCAGAAGTGAAGACACGACAGTTAGAATCAATGTTTATCAGCGAGTAATAATAACCCTTTTAAATGATGTGTAGAGGAGCATGCAAGAGGCTCTCATAAGGAAGACGAGCTTGTTTATTGCCTGGGCTCCATAATTCTGTCTCGAATATGGGGATAAAAAATGATTGAAATGAATGAAAGTGTCTGATTTTATTGATTGCAAAAATTAGACTAGGAAAGACATGGTGAGGTACTAAATACTCCTGTGAGGGATGGAAAGAGGGAAGAGCACTTTTGTGTACTGTGAGAAAAGCGAGGCCCACATCTCCATCTAGTGGCCTGGAGGAGAACTCCTCCCTCCATCTGCCCATTTTAACTCATTTCCCGCGAGTCAGGCTCGCTGGCAAGTTCGCCAATTTTCCAAACCTCTGCCTTGGTCTGATAACGAACAATTAAGTGAGCACAACCACGACACACGCCACTTAATTTCTCACAAAATTAACCTTAAATATATAGTGAAAACTCGTTAACTCGAACTTTTAGGGACCGGGCAAATTGGCATGCAGATTTGGTGAAATTTTTCATACCTCAATATAATGCATTCCAAGCAATGGGTGAACTTGGAGCCCGCCCCCCCCCCCCCCTTCTTTTTTTTTTTTTTTTGCACCACTGATGCCTACCCAATTTTTTTACCCACGAGCCGCCACTGGCCCTTGTGCGGTCAAAACCTGGGCTCTAGGGTCTGTGCGAAGAGTTGAGCTGGATTCAACATAACGCACAAGGAACATGCTCAGCCAATCAGAGCAGAGATGTGTCGTCAAACTCATCATGGCGGTTTGCATGGAGGAACTCCTTATAATTGAAGTCCATTGGCCAGTGGTCTATGAACCGACCTAGACAAGAACCACTGGTACCTACAAATGTCCCCTAGATGCAGGAACATTATGAAAGGTTGTACTATCACGCATATTTAACTAGGCCTAACTTAGCCTGGAATGAGAACTTATTGGGGAGTGAGGATTTCTCGAGCCTTCGTCTCTGACGATCTCTTCTCTGCTTCCAAACGTGACATGCCACGGTTGAAAGGATCGATGTCAATAGCAGGGCATCAACATCCATAATGGGGAACAACAAGATTTTATTAGCAGGGTCTACTCGGACTTCACTCAGCCCACTGCCTAGAGGCCTATGTGATGCGCCATATTGATGACATGAACCGCATAGCGCGACGCCAGTGTGAACAAGAATCTGTAGGTGCTGTGCTATTTTGTCAGTCATGTTATGCTATGCAGTTGGTGTGAACCTAGCTTTAGACTGGGAGTAGATGCAGTTCGCACAATTCTACGAGTGGGTTTCTGAGAATTATGACCTGTGGCTTTCAGCTCCTCAACTGCAGTTGTCACATGGACGCAATCGGAACTGGGTGCTTGATTTGGTCGGACTTGGCCACAACTTCATTTCTTGCGTGCATCATAACCTTACAGCTTCGGAACTCACATCGCCATGCTATCATATCAAAACTTCGCCTATCTACAGCATAAAGATACTCTTCATAGTCAAGCTTTTCTAAACCTTTAGATGCCTTTGCTTCCTCTTCCCTTTTCCAGCCGATACCCATAAAGAACACAGGGGCCGTATTCTTTTCTACCTTTTGGTACACCTTGCTTTCACCCCTTTCCCCCGTGCGACTATCTTGCCTGCGACGAAATAGTGCAACGACCAAAAGTGCATGCGGCGTTTTGGCCGCGACGAAAGCGCTGGTAATCTCTGATAGCAATATATCTTGAAAAAGGAAAGAAAAAGATGAAGAAATGAGGTGATGCATTGTTCTATATAAACAATTATTTTCAAAAGTGTCTTCCTCGAATACAGAATTGTCAAAAAAATTAGATGTAGCTCGTGAACTTCAGCATTTTTGTTTAGTGTCGTTTATTCAGGGCAATAATAGTGTCAATAGATGAAATTTTTATAATTTTTTTTCCAAAGCCAGTATATCCAGAAAATTACAAAGCCCTGTTCATCTCTTCACTCGTACTTAATAAAATTTAGCTTCAAGCCGAGTTTTCACTTGAAGTGAACTGAAATGCCAAGCCCACCCATCGCAACCGAAAAATGGGACGGTTATCTTTCACACATGTCGCTTTTTTACTTTCCAGTTCCACAAAAAACACTGGCAATGTTGACCGTGTAGGATCTAATAACTAATGTAAGAGTTAATGACATGATGGTATGTGCCGTTTACGTACAGGAGATGGGTTTGTCCCACATTCTTTCAGAATATGGGTCAACTCTTATACTCTCTCGAATCCCATGCCTCTGGGAATGTAGAAATTAATTTACAAAAAAAAATTAAAGGAAACTATGAAAGAAATTGCAGCTCATAGGAAAAAAAAAACAGACTTAGTGTGCTCCATAGAAATATGGATAAATGGTGAGAATTTCTGGAGACTCAACACGATTGTTGCAAAATGCAATATTGCAAATTGAATTGCAAAATTTCGAAATCTGAAAATTGACGAAATTTTTATTAACTATTATTCTGCAACTAGCTATCGCCCGAGAAACCATGAAAACGTCGGGCGCAGACGTCATGTACGGTATGTGTAAGCATATATTGTGTATCTTTGCATTCAAATTTATTTTGTCTTCATTCAACTCAAAATTTTCCTTCACCCGCTGCAGTCCATCGAAGGGATCAAGAGGTAAAGAGAGCTCATGTTCCTGTTTTTGGCAAACTTATTGTATCTTCCCTTCGTAGGAGATGGCGAGACACCGACGTAACTTGTGCGTCCTGAGCCTTTGCAATCTGTCGAAATTCCTATCAATGGAAACTGGGTCAACGGTCAAGCAACAAAAGACCAATTTGCAGAATGGCTGCAATAGGAGTAAACACTTTTGCTGGCAAAAAAAGAAACTATTTGCATGCAAGAGCTAGAAAAATTTCGACATCTTGCATTTGACATCATTATAAGGAATGAGAATGAGGGAAGTGTGTTTCAAGTGTCAAGTGTATTTCAAGTGATTTTGGGCATAGAAGACAAAGAAGGAAAAAGAAGGTCTTTGTCAAGAGTCCTTTCTTCCCTCGGAGCATGTCCTATGAAGTGCCTTGAAGCATCTTGAAAACATTCCCCGTCGATAGACTTGACACTCATGTAGGAGTTTGCCCTGGAGCAGTCACGATTCCCTTTTCAAATGATTTCCCATCAATAATCCATCCCGAGCCGACGACAGATTTTTTTTTCCCTCCTTGTTTTCTCGGCCCCCCCTCTAGTGTCCTATAAGTATCAGAGGGTTCCATTGCCGGAGACCCACCATTCAACAGTAAGTGGGAATTGTAATTGCGCTGACAAAGCGATCATTGTGCAGGGAGCGACTTATTTCTTCTAATATTTTCTTTCAAATTGAATGTATTTCAATGAGAATTTGAATGCATGAAAAAAGTGAATTGGAAACCATTAACCGTATGAAACTTTTATCCCATTTTTGAGTTCACGTTTTAAGTGTCGAGTAAAGACTCGACGTTTTCAGTCAATTGAGAGAAATCGAATAATGCTTCGAATAATCGAATGGCACAATTCATTGGTCGTACTTTGGTCGATGTGACACTTCCTCCTTGGGCCTATGTTGGAAGGCCTTAGCACTCCGTAAATATTCTGCCATTATCTTACCTGCCCGGATTGGCTTGGAGCTCATCGGTCTAAATTTCCCTTTCACTGATGCGGAAGCCCTTCGGAGGAGATTCCGCATTCCACTACAGAGATTATGCAGGGGTCGAGATGTCAAAACGCATTATGGTAGCGTCAGAGACTTAATTAATGGTGTTAAAAAATGGTTGATGGTAGTAGGTCCACGGACTTCTTTTTTTTTACGATATACATGCTTGGCACAATGCCCCCTGCCGACACCAAGACCCATCATCATCTCTCTTTCCCCCTTTCGTGACGCAACTTTTTTCGACTTTCACATGACAGGACGGACAGGTATACTCATTCACCTTATGAATCCTCATAAATGCCACATCCACGATCCTCATTCAATGACGCATTGATGATAACCTCTCGATACCAAAACAGGTTCCTGCACGAAGTTCTTCGCACTTTATCATGCCTACCATATCTGCCTATGCACATGCATATGCCTACCATATCTACAGTAAGTCCATGTGGATGGGGTGTGACGTGTTTGCATCATTTTACTGTGTACTGTATAATTTTACGCTATAAGATATGAATAACTACTTTGGGACTTTCAGGAAGTTATTATACTTCATTTGCCACTACTCCGTACGATTGGCATTTGTTTTCAGCAACAGGTAATCAAGACCCATGACGCCAAAAATAGCGATGCGTCTAGAAAGTTACGTCAAGATTGAGATATGAGGAATCATCATATTTTTTCTTGCAGAGGAAATGAAACCTAGTAAAATCCATCGTGCGATAATCGATGTTGAATGGCACAAAAAGTTTAAGAATCAAGTCCAAGATCAACGCGGAGCAATGCGATCGGCAGAAAAAGTATTGTTAAAGGTGTTTCGTGATAAAAATGGCTTGATTTTAGAGAGTTCCCTAGAGGAGGTAATTATTGATAGTGATTCGTACTGTGATTTACTGAAAAATCTTCTGACCTGAACGCCGAGGTCTCATCTCGAAAGGGATTCATTTGCAGCACGACAACGCCCGTCCTCACAATGCTCGTGCAACTGTTGACACCATTTAAGACGTGCATTTTGAGGTGATACCCTTACCCACCCCACTTCTCCCCTGACTTGGTCTCAAGTGACTATCATCTCTTAAGGTCATTCAAAGAATCAAATAGCGGAAAGCACTTCCACACTAGCGAAAGGCTTCAAGCTGCGGTGCATGATAGGCTGCACGAGCAACCCAAAGGGGTCTTCTTGGACAGAATCCAAGCATTAGTTTTACGTTTGAAGAAGTGTATCGCTCGAGAAGGAGACTATGTTGAAAGGTGAAGAGGTTTTGAAAACTTTCAATAAAAACAATTACTTCACTTGTGCCATTTTCATTTGAAACGCTCTCGTATATATACTAGTATGTTACGCGTGATTCGTTGAACAGCTCATTGCGTGCACTGCACAACGTTTCTGCCTATTTCATAAAAAAAAGCAACCATTGTGCTCATTGCATGGAATGAGCAATTTTATTGCAAAGTACGTGATATAGGAAAAAAAATTATGCCGCTTCCATGCCTTGAGCAATTGCTGAATTCACATCATCCGCTGTCAATTACATTGAAAAAATGTGACAATATTTTCGGAATTATGCGACCATGTCCTAAGGAATCAATCGCTACTTGACAATATCTTCAACCAAGCAATATTCAGTAGTGATTCAGATAGGTATGACCAGAGTGGCATGAACTCTTGCATCTAATCCCTCCTTTTCTCACAAAAGCATATTGAGGTTTGACACCTGGTCTTACAAAGGCATCTTCTGAAGCCCTGCCTACCTATTGAGGCGGCAGTAACGATTTCGCGCAATGGCTTCTCTTCGTTGTTTCTTCCCTCTTACTGATTCCATTGCGTTCCTTTTCATCTAGATGTTGATTGTTCCACCTCTGGTTCCAATCTTGTACTTCTCGTCCTTCCTTACAAAAACCAATCTAATTACGTTTGTAAGATCAGTTCGGCCTCGATCAAATTCAGAGACGCAAACAGTAACATTTCATGTGCTTTTTTTTATCATAAAGGGTTCACCCCCTGCCATAGTTAACCCCTTCCATCCTCAATACCAGCTTTATTGCCACTGGCACTGTCTAACCTTGCTTGTTCTTTCCCTTTATGTAGACCAGGTTCTCTTCACCTCTTTCATTCGATCGGTGATAGAACGATTGCACATAGTTGTGCCAGTCATTTTCGTGCTGTTGATGCCCATATTTGCGTCTCCTTTTTTTTGCTAGAGATGGAGTTAATATTGATTAGGCCAGATTCTTTCTAACAGGAAATCTGTATCTGTTTCCGAATATGACAGGTTTGAGATAGAATCATCACCGGTCCATTGTAAGGGGAGTGGTGGCTGCCGGGTTGTCCGTTTATGCCCATGAGCTATAAAAACCCCAGCTCCGCGTCCACGCGACACCTGTGCTACAACAATCTAAGAGAAAACCTTATGCCTTACAGCAGGGGTGTCAAACTGGCGACCCGCGTCAGTCCATTTTGTCTGCCACGCGAAGTCCTCTTCAACAGTTGGTTACGGAAAAGTACTGCAAATTTCAGCCTCTTTGCATTAAAGATTAGGTGTTACGTTTTTATTGTGGCCCCTAATCACCCTTGAAGGCTTCCATCCGGCCCCCAGCACAATCGAGTTTGACACCCCTGCCTTACAGGATAAAGGAATGGATGCATCTTGCTGATGTGTTACTTGGGGAGGAGGAAGTTTTTCACAAGATATTCCAGCAACGTTTAAGAAATGTTGATAAATAATGTTGCATCTATGTGTAAATGTCCAAAACGTCAACGTTTCTCAAATGTTGCGAAGGAACATTGCATTTACGTTGCAAATCGTTACTTATTCACTACATATACGTTGCAGAAACGTTTCAGGATTTATGTTGCTACAATGTCGATTAAAAACGTTGCTTCACGGGCACCTAATCAGGGCCTATATTGGCATTGCGGAAAAGCATAGGCTTCACTGGCCCTGAACTGGACCGATATTCGGTCAATATTGAATTATTCATTTCATCATTTCGTACCATATACTTCACCTCTCTACCCAGATATTCCCATCAACAGGACGAAGCTTGTACTGGTATAACCCTTACCCATGCATAATACAGTATCTGCGTCATGACAGTACATTTTTGGAGGTGATCTTCCCCTGGATGTGCTAAATATGGCACATTACAGAAAAAGGTCCGACCGCAACGTTCTATGGAGTGCCCACGAAATCAGTCCTTCTTTTCCTCATCTAACTAGATGAGGAAAAGAAGTTAAAAGGCTCAGGATGAGGAAATGGAGGATTGAGATCACAGACTCTCTACCATCAGTTTTTATTGTCCTGTAAGATGTAATCGACGAGTTCTTGGAAAAGGGTTCTTTTTGGGAATAAGAGCTTTTTTATCTTGACCCCATGAATCTGTCTCGAATATGAGGATAACAAGTGATGAAGTGTCCGTGTTCATTGATTCTTATAATGAGACAATGCGAGACATCTGGCAAGGTACTAAACATTCCTGTGCGGAATGATTCCAGGGAAAGGGAGAAGGGCACTTTTATGTACTGTGAGAAAAGCGAGACCTACGTCTCCATCTCAGGACGAGGAGGACAACTTTACGATTTCCTAAAACTTTTAAGTCCATGTTGTATCAGAATGTTATCGCCACGTTGTCGATGTCAAGAGTGTCAACATTCTCTCAATGTTCATAGCAAATGTTGCAATGACATTCGTAAAAGTGTCGCAGCAACATTCCAAGGGAAAACATTGAAGCAATGTTTTATCAATGTTGTAATCAACATGCAACATAGAGCAACATAGTCAACATTTCGGAAACGTTTCATCAACATACTGTGTTACTTGGGAAGTCTCGGGAAATACTGTATTTTCAATATTTTTTTATCCGTTTCAGAGGAAAGCCTTGATGTAGAAGTGTTGATGGCAGGAGAATCCTCGTCTCTACCATTCTGCCCACCAGGATGAAGCCGGAACCTCTTCGTCTCATCATTGTACCAGGCAAGAACGGCTCTCCTACGTATAGACTGCCTGAATGGCTACGATAGCTCTTGAATGTCTTCCATGGGATCTTGACGATGATAGTGCGCTTGAAGGAAGTCGGTGAGACTATGCCCTTAAGGCAGGGATCGGGAGCTCATGACTCGAGGCTAAAAATCATGGTTGTTCCTCATTTTTCTCATGTATCAAAAATGCTCATGTCTGTTGCTAACGTCAGTAAAAATTCTGTTGTTTTGAAAATCTTGGGCTCACGAGCACTTATTCTTTATATAGTTCACATGACTAAAAGGGTTCCCGACCCCTGCCCTAAGGGATCATTTGACTAACCAGGCGAGGACAATGAAAGGAATGACCACAACAGCAATATGGCAGGTCCTGGTTTAACGCAACTTAATCGGAAGAGATTCTAACTGATCCTCTATTTTTTCCACTATTGACTCGAGGAAAGTTGACACGGAGGATCGATATGGATTTAAATTTGAAATTTACATAGAGAATATTTTAGTCGTACAAGTAGGTTCTTTGGAAACGGATGAAGCCAGGGATAAAATGTCAGAATGAAAGTTAAATTTAAAAAAATAACAAGGAATAATAACGAAGGATGAGCATAATAGGATTGATGAACTTGATGAATCTGATGACTCCCACGATTGTAGCTCGAATTTAATTAAATGCAAACAATTTAAGACTCAACTTTAAAAATTCAAGTCATGAACTTTATGGGCTAAAAATTAAGATTTCATATCTCCTTTTCTTCTATCAAGTTTTAGCCTTGCTCTCACTGGGGACGGGAGTGAGTGTGAGTCAGGATGATCTTGTGGCGGAAGAGAGCGTGTACTTCCCGCAAATAGTGGACAGGTCTGAATACGGAACTCGACTGGACACATTCAACAGTCTGGACCGAACCCGTTCCCGGAAGGTTAGGTTCCGGATCACTACCACTACTGACCGGACGACCACTACCACCGATCGGTTACCAGTGAAACCCCACCAAGCCACTTCCACTCGACCTTCAACATCTACCCATGCAGAAGATCTCAAGTACCTGACGGAAACGTATTATACCAAGGAGAGCAAGGGAGTGACGGAACCCACCAGGTTCCCTGTTACCGCCACCTCCTTTCCCACGTTGAAGAATGCGGCGAAGAAACTTGCCAAGACGACAAAGAAAAAGAAATCACGCCTGGTAAGCGTTAGAGGCCCATATGTTAGCTATTATACATGGTTATAGTGGTTTTTAATACTTATTCTATATATTCCTATATGTGAGCTATCTTGCAGGTAACTACACTGGCTTAAAATACTTGGAGTGGAAAATGTCGGGAAGAAACAGAATAGTATCCTTTCTCTCTTGACAAGGAAAGGAACGCTCGTCTAAGAAGTTACAACTTCCCTTGAGTATCTCAATGGCACTGACTCAGACACTTTTTTGGTACTGGATTTCGATCGTTATTCTCTGGACTTTGATCGGTAGACCTACTTTGTCTGAAGCTGATACACGTCAATAAGGTGAAATTCTCCTTGGACCACTATTGGAACGTTGAATTCACATAAAACAGAAATATTCGACATTTGGTCCCGATACGCCCAAAATGTCGATGAATAAAATACTGATATATCAATACAAGTCAAAGAGGAAAACATTTCGAAGAGGAGAAAGTAGGAAATGCTTTTTATTTCTCTCAATATCCAGATCACAGCCGTTAATTTTTTCTTCTCTGTCAAAAGAAACTATACTCATTTAGTTAGACTATAGTTTAACTCTGAACTAGCCCAGTTACTCAGTGTTGATAAAATATCTTCTAGATACAGTTACAGTCACACACACCGTTTTTCGAGCTTCTTTTGACTAACGGCCCGTGGTGAAACTACGGTCTAAACCAAACATGAAAGCAATGATTGCGGCTGAGCTACATTCCACCCGTGCATAATTGGATGACTCCATAAAGAGAATCTGCGGTTTTGCCATTGCAGTCTCGTTTATCCCAGCTATTATGCATGAACCGGGTGATGCAATAACCAACTGCACATTTCTCGCATAAACTGCTTCATCGTTGAAGGCCTCACCAGGGTGGGATGAAACATCAGGACTCTTCCTGGTATAATTGATATTCGCGAGCTTAACAAGGCAATACAGAAAGAATCCCAGAATACTAAACTCTATCGTTCTTTTTTCTCACTTTCTTTACCGGGTGCGTCGAAAAGCTACCTTGTCACCGTGCAAAATCGGTGCTTTGATGGAATTTTCCCAAGGAAATCTGCCCAATAAACTTCTTATGAGGACATAACTATGGATATACGCTTCAATGAGCAATGACATGAGCTAAACAAATGCCTCCAAGACAGCAAAATAGAGGGTCAAGACGACAAAGCGGTTCTTAAGTATCAGATCACCTTGTATAAGAAGGGGTGTGTATGAAGGGCTCATCCCTGCGCCATGCAAAACGTCTCTTACGCAAGGGATCCGCCTTGCAAAATCGGCTTGCCTAAGTTCTTTCTCGTCCCCCGCTGGGTGCCATGAAGAACATCCTCATTCAGATGAAAGCACTCCATCGCGCTGCCAAACGACCCCTTCATCTAAAAGTGAAATCCACCAATTGCTCAGGCATATACGTAACAAAACCGAGACGATTCTGATCGTTTCTGGAATCCCTTTGCCACTCGACTGATTTCGAGATATGCACGAGATCTCGGGCTTTCTTTTAGAGCGTCGAGTTGAATTACAGAATATTAATGTATTGGAAAGTTGTAAGCCCGCAGCACACGAGGCAATTTTTGCGGCTCCGCCGGCGCGCGATCGTCACTCCACACAAAATTTTGCTCTGCGTACGGGGGGGGGGGGGGGGGGGGGGGGGGGGGGGGGGGGCGGAAGGTCTAAGATCAGGGGGTCAGCCGATGACTTCCCTGCATCGAATCCGTCTTCCCCGGCATATCATGTGATGCGGAAATGTCCTCATTGGTCATGTACAAGAAGGCAAGATGCAGGGGAGGAAGCTGGCGATGGTCTCGCGACCATCGCCAGCATATTGCTCACTGCTCAATTTTTGGGGCGATAAAAATTGCCGTCGCTCAACCGTTGCCCCGTGTGCGAGGGTTCGGCGATGTCGCTGCCATGAAGACTCCCCCAAATTGTTGCATTGACCTGAAATTGACATCACAACCAGAAATCTCAATATAGTAGTCTCCCGAAATAATTTTAAGTTCTCATCAGCACGCTCGTGAACTAGTGTCATAGGGCTCTGGCAGGATGAACGAGAAACTCTCTTCAAAGAAGCTATTCAAGGAAAGGAAAGTCTATGGAATGTGAGGTGTAAGGACTTCACAGACCATCGCAAGAGGGCTTAGGCGCTGATTGAAGTTTCCCAGTCACTGAAGTGTGATGGTAGGTAGAGGGCTACAATAGTCCTGGAACTACCAGGGTAACTTTTGAACCATCTCGCCAAACCTCTCTTGGACAGAGCATACGGTCTATCACACTATGCTAAGGACTAAGAAGGTCCTTCGCATCCAGAAGAATCTTTTCGTTTCTCTCATTGCAATCCAAGGCCTCAACCACCTCTTTCTTGGATTCATCTGCTTCCTCGGCTTCTTCTGTTCCAGAATTAGAATTGAAATGCGCAAGAGCGCATCCAGGTGTCGCCATGTTAGCAGCAGACGACGAACTTTTTATTCCCTTGTGATTGGTTCCTCTGGGTCAGCATCGCCCATCCCTTGGCTTGCAGAGTGCTCCGTGTGCGTGGTTCCGTCTCAGAGACTCGGCGACTACAGCGAGAAGGGCGGAGTAAAAAAATTGCCTCGTGTGCGGCAGCCTTTAGAGTCTGTCATGCCATGAAATTGCCCATTATTTATACATACGGCTAGTCTCTTTCAACATGAGCATTGAAATTTGTATATCTTCATTAACTACTAATTAATCACTTGCAGGACAGTAGAGGTTCTTTTTTTTTCTTGCAAGCAGGCACCCCGAGGGCGAAAGATTCCTCATCCCGAGGAGGGAGAGGAGGAGACTCTGATCGTGCTGGAAACCCGACCCGATCCAGAAAGCACGGCCCTTACCAGTCGGACCTTGGAGGAATTCCTCCGTCCCTATTCCGTCCAGGATTCCCCTTCCCCTTATGCCATCGGATATTCTGAGATCACAGGAGTCCGGAAGGTTCTTCCCACCGGAAGAGGGTTCTCTCAACCACCTTCTTCTCTTCTGACCTTCCGGAGACCTGCACCTACCCAACTTCTCAATTATGGTCTGTATTCAAGTACACGTGAATGCGATTCAAGTTTTTTTTCTCAAGCAAGTGGATATCAGAATGCACTCAGGAGAAGAGAGAACATGACTTAAATTAGAAAATTATCGGATGATGCAAAAAAAAAAGGCGTCCTGTATGACGCCCTGAAAAACCGACTGCTGAAATTCTAGGTTCATAATTTGTTGGTATCACACTTGAAACACTTTTTTATATGCAGTTTCCTTCCTGAAAGTTCCGAGAGAGACTCAGTGTGTCAGTAGTCATACTCATGCCAAGTTTCAGCTTTTCATGCCTCTCCGTTTGACTGAAGCAAAAATATTCATTTGAAAACATATCCCCCCAAAGTGTGTGTCCCCAGGGCATGTACCCCAAAGTCGGATTTTTTCTGAACTCTGCATCCCAATAAGTACTTGTGTACCAAGTTTCAGATTTTTAACTTCTCTAGAACATGGTTAGAATTAGCGTCAGTCACTCATTCAGTCACCCAAGATCGTCTATATAAATTAGATTATCAAAGTAAATAGCGGCTCTTGCTCTTTATCCAAAGAACGTAGAGACTTCAGAACTTTCATGAAGCAAATTTTCGCGTGATTTCTGTTTCATACGAAAAAATAGACACATACGACATTTCTACAGTAGGTTTATGAAGCCTCAACAAGGACGCGTTTTTCTTTTGCGCCATCTGGTATAAAGCATCAATGGATCATACGGACGAGAGTGGATGAAACGAAGGAGCGCGTCCACAACTAGATCGATCATGGTCTCATATTTTCCTCTCCTAAGTAGCATCAAAGAAATTGGGAAATGATGAGGAAGAGTCTCACTTTCACAACTCGAAATTTTATTTTATTTTTATAAAAAGGGCACCTCTTAATAAATCTTGAATAACTGTATATAACTGAAAGTTTCAGGTTATTCACAGACTCCTGAAATCTCAAGCAATTTCTCTGAAATAGTCTTGTCGGGCATGCCATCTCCAAGTCTTAAAATTCTTCTAATTCTATCTTTCTATACGGTGTGCTGAAAATTCAGGGACCGGGTTCACGAAAAAATAATTTAAATAATTTAAGTTGCTCCCCTGGTTGCATTACTGTCGTCCATCACGACCACTAACTAATAGTCATTAACGGCGACACTAGCAATGCTTGAGAAAGTGAAGGATAGGAAAGGATCGATCAGAGGCTATGAACAGGTGAGACGGCTGTGAGAAAACCTTGTGAATTTTTAAGAACACCCCTTCAGCGCGTTCAGTTCCTCACTGGCGCATTGCATATGCTCACTACTGATCACAAGATAGAATTAATAGGAAATGCCTGGTGAAAGCCGAAACAAATCTTCTGTGTGCAGGGACTTTAATGAGACGTTTTAGTGCGAATGTAGCTTCCAATTATACGAGAAAAAGTGTTAATTTTTCCTTTTCAGTTCCTGAGCAATAACTTTTTTCTAATATGTTTCCAAAAGCGCTAATAACTTCATTTGATAATTTTATGCCACTTCAGAAAATTCGGTATGAACCGATCGTAAAAAATCGAAGGAGGTCGTCTCGACACTACGAGTTGACGTGCTACTCACTTAAGAGTCCGTGACTCCCTCGAAAACCTGATGACAGGAGCCCATAGCTAATACCAGCAAAATCGTGGTATCTACGTCTTACGAGAGGCAACCCGCTTGAGAGTTCCAGCATTCGTAAGCAGTGGGGAGGAGAGAGGGAGAGAGAGAGAGGGAGGGGGGATAACGATTCCTGGCTGTGGGTGGTCGCAAATAGAACTAAAGTCGGTTCCAGTGGGGTTCCTTCCACGTAACACGTATCCAAATCGAGCCATATGGTCCCCGATGCCTTCCCAAACACCACACGAACACATTACATCGTTTACTATCGTGGGTTAGGTTTACGTTTAGGCCTACCTGGACTAAGCGAGATAAGTAATAAACTTGTGTGGGTGTGAGGGTTAGGGTTGGGGGTTAGGGTCGAGGGGTAAGGTTGCCAGTCATCTCAAAGATGTGAGGACAAAGGCATTTCCGTTCCTTCCATGCCTTCCCTCATTCCACATTAGTAGCTAGGAGTTATTGCAGCCTTACCACGAATCGAATGCGAAGGAAAATGAAATTCTCGAGAGTAAGAGGCGATGGCTAGGAGAAAGAGGAGCTCCGCTTCCCATCGCTGCTGCCAGCTGCTATGCAATGGACGTGTCGTTCAATGGAGGCTCAACGTTTGCGGCCGAGTGTAACGTCATGGAGGAATTTTTGGAGGTATCTGGGTCCTCTCACCCTCCCAATAGCAAGCTGTATTTACGATCTGTTCTGAATTTCAGCACCTGAATATGTCGACCCTAATTCTAAGACTAAGCCTACCTTTTCTATTTATTCAACCATCTCTCCCACTCCGTGCCTTGCCTCTTACTTGAACCCTTATAAGAAAAAAAGAGTCTTAGCCGAAGTGTGGTAGAACCCGCTATTAGGAGATGAGAGCCCAAGGTGCTGTCCCTCGAGCTAGATCGGCAAGCCGGGTAAGGATTACCCCATTGCTATATTTTGCAGAGGGAGCGGAGAACGTGGTGCAAGGAGAACGAGGGGTGTCTTATGACATCCCGGGTCGAGGTGACAGGGGGATTCCGGGCCGATTAGATGACATCAGGGGTGCCATCCCAGGGATCCCTGGTCAGGATTACCCCATCTTTCACAGGGTCCCTTCCACTTCCTTCTCCTGTGCTGCACAGCAATATCCTGGTATCTACGTCGACCTCGAATCGCAGTGCCAGGTAGGTATATTGCTCGGAAAGTCATGAAAATCCGAACAAAATCACTTTTTTTTCTTTGGATTATACTTTTTTGCTGCTCGAAATACAATTCTTACTTTCCGCGATGTAAATGAATATTTATGGGATTTTTTTTTTAGATGTGCCCCAAGTAAGGAATTTTTGTTTTTACGCCGGATTCCGCTTCCATCTTATTATCTTACGAAGATCAGATTTGAGCCTTCAGACAATTTCGTGCTGGAGAATTAACTCGACTGTAAACATTTCGAATTTTTTTTTACGTTTAGCATTAATTTGGGACGCACTGATAGTTGACAATTTTTGGGATTGCAATCGTGAGCACGACCGACTGCTTTAAAAAAAAAAAACCCTGTAGTTACATACCCTTATTATCATTCCATTTGTCTTAATCAATTACCGGCGGTGACTTGAGATTCGTGGCTTGTTCTCTGAGTTTTCACTCAAGGTCAGATTTGAGATCTCCTTCTCTCCCTCTCCCTCTCCCTTCTCTCTCCCTCTCTCTCCTGCTACTAGCGTCATAAAAGAAGGACCTCCACATCACATACCAATCGAGGTGAACCAAATCGGGCGAATATATGCGGTCTTTCATTGCCTTATCATCCATGACTACTTATTTGAACTTAAAAAAAAAGAAACACAAAGAACGACGAGCGCTGAAGTTTAGGGTAGAAAAGCCAGATCAAATACGAGTCCAAACGGGATAGAGATTCAATTTTAGCATCGTATCGTTCTTTCCGAGTACATTCGAGAACATTCGGTGACAGGAAAGAAAATTCCACTGCAAAGCAACATTTTTAAAGAAAGGAAAGAAAGTTGACTTTCTTTGGTCTGAATCCTCAAAAATTACCTTTGTTATATTCCTTTGCTTAAGTGGATAACATCAGGGACCCTATAATTGTGGCTGTCTGCCCTTCTGGGGCACTTGCCCCGGAGTACTTCTAGTCTAATATTTTTATTTTCACAATTTCACTTAGAATTTCTTCTCCGTTCGACCATCTTTCTTTTGGGTAAGTGGAGGGGGGGGGGGGTTAATGGGCAGCTATTAATATTCCCTCGCATAAATCCTGCTGAGAAAATTTTTGTAAAAAAAAGTAATTAGTTGGCAATGTTGCTCTTTCAATGATGATTGCTTGGTCAGAAGAACGTTTACGTGTTCTTAGATGTGTTTATCTTAACAGGATTTTAAAAGTTAAGACCTTCCAACTATTGCAATATTTGTGGCAGATTTTTATTGGGGATATGCATTGCATCGTCTAAAACGGGAAGGGTCAGACCGGTCGATCACGCCCAATTGTATATAAGGGAAAGTTTTTACTTAGTGTGATTGACTTCATCATCGAGTTCGCATTTTTTTGTTTCCCATATAACTTTGACAGTGCCACTCGAGGTAATATGGACACCTCCTATTAGGATATCATGGGCATTCCAATATTTACTGTTTACTCATGTTGCAGACGCCCAAAAAGTTCGAAAAACTCAGCGACCAGGCAAATATAAAACTAGGAAAATATGCACGGTCTGCTTCATATGGTTTCATAAGAATTGCGTTGGAGGCACTGAATAGCGTTACTTCCTCTGCCGATGCTGTGCAGTGTTTTGGAAAATATTTTTCCCTTTGGCTGTGGAAAACCCAGATGCATAGTTTTTAGTTAAATTGTCTTATACAATTTTAAGAAACTCACTTGCGTGAGGAACTAATACATTTTTACTATTTGCTTACATTGAGCGCTCAAATGCCCGTTTTACCACGAAAATGCGGGGAAATATGGGCTTGTGGAAGGGCACATGATTTATTTTTCCCTTGGTCATCACTGAAGCAGAAATTTCTCTTAGCATGTACGCTTCTTTGAGATTGAATTTCGATTGAAATGGTGAAATTGAGAGTTATTTTTTTCAAAAAAAACTTTTGACATCACAACGCTAACTACAGCTAACGCACCATTTCCCTCCAAGTTGCCCCATGTTATTCACTTTTGGTGCGTCATCTTTTAGGCATTCCACATCTGTCAATACGACGGCCGGAGTGACGGCTTCCTTTGTCCGAACGGGACCCTGTTTCACCAGCAGTATTTCGTGTGCGACTGGTGGTTCAACGTGGACTGCCGAGCCTCCACGCGCTACTATCCCCTCAACGCCCTCCTCTACACCGAGGGAGCCTTCCTCGGACAGCTACCATTTTGACCTCATCCCTTTCCGTCATCTGTGGAGTAGGACCAGGATTGCCGTTTCGCGGCTCTGCAAGCAGATGCTGCTCACTTGCACGGCCTGACCATCGTCTGAAATTGTACAAAATCCCGAGTTACCATTCTCGTTATCATTCACCCACATGTTACTGTATTTTCTACATTACTCCCATTCCCATGTTACCAATAGGTGTGACTGTGAAAAAAAAAGCGCATTCACGGCACTTTGTAGACGTGGCTTGAATGTTCATGAACAATATTTTTTTGTAAATTATTTGCGAAGTAGAAGAAAAGACATTCTCTTTTTTCGGAACTTCTCCTCTCACTTGGGCTGTATGAATCGATTATACCCTTTCAATCAAATGAAACGACTGTCCCTGTTGGAGCAGTCGAAGATAGGCACAAAAGAGAAGGAAAGAGAAAAGAGAAAGGAGGCCAAGATTTATCGAGAGTGCGAAAAAAATTGCTGTGAAGCTCTGCTCCGCTCGTCTTCACAGGCTGTCATCTCTGAGATAATAGCGTAAGGAAGAGACAAAGGCAGATACTCGACTTTCATCCTCGAAAGATCGCCCTGTTGTTAGAGTTGGAGGAGACACTACCCCTTTCACTCGTGAACGATCGACACTTGGTCATGGAAGTGGGCAATAAATAAAAAGACATTATTGCAAATGGGCAGTGCTTGAACAAGACGTGATTTTGAAAGATGGCGATGGGCCTCCGAGGCACTCACCAGTCAACGCAAAGGAACTGGAAATTTCCTTTATCGGGTCAAGCGAACTTCAAGGATGCAGCGTTTCACTTTACTCATGTGCGAATGCTGCACTATAGGCACCGTGTGGCGAAAAAAGACTCCATCCGGTTAATTTCACTTAACAATCCGCGACATCAACTTCTGTATCTCCTCAGCTGGAAACTCGTTCTCTGCAGCGAATAAGGGCAGTTGAGACATTTGGTGACGCAGATGGAACCCTTTAGCACCGATACGAACCAATCGTAGATACACAATAGATAACGAGCGGCTCAGCATCCTTGAATGCGCCATGATACCGAAGCCTCTCTAAAATCAGGAACCCCCCTCCCTCCTTCATAGCCTCATATCACTCCAAATAGCCTTTAACCATCCGGTAACCCCAGAACCAGTATGCCCATTGCTTGCGATCCTCCGTTTTCTAAACGTGTCGAGGTTCCCAGACATTCAAGCAAAAATTAAAGACCATTCAAATATAGTATTGTTAAAAGTTCGGAAATAAACGCCTGGCTCGGTGTTTTCGGAGGCCGGGTTCTTGCCACAGGAGCCACGGGATCTGGACATTCCCGGGAAAAAAAGATAGATTTCATGCAAATGCATAATGAAATTTAGGGGGGGAAATGCACCCAGACAGAGAGGGGTATGAGCAAGGGGGGTTGGAGAGGGGGGGGGGAGGGAGGTAAAATCTTGCGCATGTGATGACGTCAGCGAAACGTTCCACTATAAATGCGGGCGCATTGGCCTTGACGATCTCACTACCTCGCTGCTTAAGGCCAAGACAGGTCGCACACACTTTCTCATGTCTCTCACAACCGTAATATCTGATTGGAAAGAAAGTTCTTGGAATTTCTTGAATATCCAGTACAATTTTTTTCCAGAGCATGCTAGAATGTTCTGCGTGTGTTTATAAGTAGGTCGTGTCCTTCGGCATACAACCGTATATTATTACAGCCCTGGTGCTCTCCAGCCATGAACCAGCCCTACCCTCTTACTAAGGAGCAAGTTCGCCTGCTTCTTCTTTATGACTTC